>CAKNWT010232407.1:0-19842 GCA_932066315.1 Andricus coriarius
AAAATTTCATATTTTTTGGTTAAAAATGCCTTATATTTCGTTCGAAAATCACCATTGACTAATTGTCGGATAATTTTAGCAAAAAAGCGGCTTTCTTGTATTTAGAAATGATAAATCCAAGATGAAAATATATTTTTTTAACGATTACGTGTCTTCGTTTGATAAAGCATTTTTTCATGCTGCTAAAAATGATAGAAACAAATATTTCTGTACTTTTTTATGTCTACGTGACACATTATTGATATTTGTCAGAGAGAATTCAATCCATATACTCTTTATACATTATATTATTTTATGAGTGTTCTAATTTCGATTAATGTAAACATATACCTTTACTTCAAGCGAGAATTATCTGAGTTTTTCAAGGAAAAAACTTATACACGTGCGAGACCTTAACTTCAACTTAAAAGATTATGTGATAATAAATAAAATTTTCCACGTCGTCAAGCGTCAAAGTTATCCATATGCGCGATTTATGGTCGGGAAGGGGAAAACACAATTATATCAGAACAGTCTGTATACAAGAAACATTAGAATATTCATTAGTTACGTTGTCCTCGAAATTCTGCGTTTATAATTTTTTCCAACATTTAAAAAAAATGAGGATCTTTTATACTCTAGTCTTAACCTTGGGCATTATTCTTAATTCTTTTGGTGAGTAAAAAATAAATTAATATAATTTTTTATAGTAAGTACGTTGGAACGTCTATTATAAAATCATTAATGTAAAATACTACGTAGACCCTGTGTCAATGAGCAATTATTATTATAAATATAATTTTTTGGCTGCTTAACTATAGTAAGTATTAGGACCTACTTATTTTCATCAGTGTTTTATATATTTTTGTAATTCAAACTTTATACCTTCCAAGATTCAATTTTGATCGTTCTTTGCCGAATTTTCCAGCACCAAAGACGCAATATGAAATTTTTTGTTCAAAACAAATCAGTTTTTGAAATAATCTCTTTGCAAAATCTGGCTACTTTCTTCTAAAAAAACAACGACTTCAAATTTTAATTTTAAGTAAGATAAAGTAGATTAGGTCTGTGAATATTTTCTTATTCACTTAAAAGTAATCACTTGTGAATACGTTATGTTGGTGGCAGTGACATAACCTTCCTACAAGTTTTTCAATAGAAAGACTTAAATATCTTTTAGAATTCCTAGCGTTTTTTCTACTTGACGGCGATTCATTACCGTGAATCTTGATGATACATTGTTAACATTATAAACTCATAAATCTTTTTTGTCGTTTCACAGAAATAACATCAGGTTTGCCGCCCAAAACAAGGGACTTTCTGGCAAATTTTGGGACGAGTGACGAACATTCGGATCATCAAGGTAACCCTAATACGAATAAAAACTTATAACAAAAGTGCTAATTACAGAACAGTTTGTATATTATTATTTTTTAAATGTTAATAATCTCTGAAATAGAAAATATTCTACAAGTAGGGAGCCTTGTTTCCAATGTTTTGAAGACAAATTATAGAAAAAGTATACCATAGCGGAAGTTTTTTTTTTATTGAGAATCTTTTTTTAGGTTCTTTTGCTTTCGAAGCATTCCGTTTTATTATATATTTCTGTATAATTGAAAAAGAATCATAATTATTTTAGATTACACTCTTGTGAAAAAATATTAAAGGAATGTTAGTATAGGCCTATTTTCTTATAATGAATTTCTTATCATTTATCGCGATATAGGACACTCGTAAAAAAAATCATTCATAGAAAATTTGTATAGGCTAATCAACATTAAAATAAATTACAAAAAAAAATATTAAAGGAATAATGGAAGAAGTAGGCAAACTGCAAAGGAACGGTTTATTTCAGAGCATTATATTATAATTCTGCTCAAATAAACTTGAAGCAGTAAACATCTACAAACTCCCTTGATATAATTAAAGTTGCTTGAAATTTCATTGAAATCTTGAAAATCCTTTGGAATCTCTTAAAATTTCTTGATACCTTTGGGAATATTTTCAAATGCATTAAAGTCTTTTAAATCTCGTAAAATTCTGATAAATACCGCGAAATTATTTAAATTCCGAAATTCTTTGAAATTCCTTAAAAGCATTTCAATTCGTGCGAAATTCTTTGACGTCCTTGGATGTCTTTAGAACTGTTTAAAATAACTTAAAATCTTTTATTTGATAACTATAGTGTTAACAAAGTTACTTTTGTAAATAAGTAACGAATTGGTAACTACTCTTAACTCCCGATATAAGGACCCTCAGTTTATGATATTCCTCGAAATGAAAGCCTTCGCAGTTTTGTGATGAGAGGAGCGGCGGTGTCGAAAGAGAGGATGCGCTCAGTCATGCGTGAGAAACAGCCTGAGGACCACACTCTCAGCGCGTTAGTTGCGTTGGGCTACGTCAAGCGTCCAAATCCAACAGAAATAATTAATTCGGCTATGCCTGCTTACGTTTGGATTCTCCCAATTCAGGATCAAGGCCAGGGCAAGCCATGTCCAAAGCCTGTCTTATATTGGACGTCAAGTGTAGTTACATTTTTCAAATAACAGTAAAAACAGTAACTATAAAAAATGTTTCTTTTTCAGTTATTTTAAAAATTTAGATTCAAGTCCTTTCAGAACAATCGATTCATTTTATTGCTTTTGTAACGATTCTTTCATTCTCATCGTAGTAACGGCTGAAAATGTCTTAATGCTGAAGTTTGTTACAAAACTCAAATAATTCTTTATAATGACACTCGCACAGTGGGTTGAAATGCAATTATTATGTGCCGCGAGAAAAGAGACTTTAGGGTTAAAAAATCGATTTTCAGGTTTTTGATGCTATTGATAGTTTTTAGATTTTTTTTTATAGATTGATAGTTTTTAGTCCATGTGAGTCGAGAGATCGCCTAACTCGCTGAATGCGAAGCGAGAAAATGTAGATGTAAGTGGAGGTGATGGATTCCGAAGATTGTCCCCACACTTTGAGTGTCTGCTTTCGACCGTTTCTTTTCTCGCTTCAAAAGAGTCATAGAGCCTTCAATTTTTGTTTGATTGAAAATAATATTATTGATATAAAGTGCATTTAATTCAGAAGAGCGTTCACCCAGGAACTTTTGTCTTCTCTATTTTTTATTTACGAATCTTACACTGAAAATATGAATAGTGACAATTTTTACTCACCTTATTTTTGGATCGTCCATAACTGCTATTGTTATAAAACAGATTTCATTTAAGAATTTGACAAATAATGTTATTAAAGGTATAATAGATTTTCCTTCCGATGGAAACGGCTTCGCCTTAATGTAGGAATGTCATTTAATCTCATAAGGGATTAAAAAGCCAACAATAACCATTGTTACAAACAGTTTTTTCTCCCAAAAAATATAACTTTCATAATGTTGGGTAAAATATAATAATTTCAATATTTATAAACAATTAAGTTGAACAAATTTAAAATTTTGACATTTTAACATATGCAAAGATCGACTTTTGAATCAAAACATCTTGAAGCTGAATTTTTTCTTTACTAGTGAGTAATAATGCTGAATATTAAGATTTAATAATCAATACATATGATAAGTTGTTTATAAAAATATTTACTAGTGCACTTTTATTAAATGTAACGTGCGGTGATAATTTGGTGAATTTTTAGCGATTTGTCTTCTATTCTTTTTACCAATATGACTGTAATTATTAGATAATTAAGCTTGATAACTAAGAATTTATGGTAAATATTAGAAGATTTACCTTTAAACTAATATAACTTTTGTCAAAGTTTTGCATATTTTTATTATTTGTAATTACGCTGTACAGATAAATTAGACTATCTTTGTGTAAATATTTAAACTTTAACCGTTATTCAGTTCAAATGCTACAGATGTGATTTAAAAAAAATTTCTTGCAGTTGTGTAAAATATTGTGCTACATGATGTTGTTAACGTTTGGAGAACATACGTTTTTGTATTGAGTCTATAACTTAATTCGTGCGGTTTGCTAAGAGATGGCGGAACTTGATTATTATTCCATCGTTCCAAACATCCGACATGCGTTGGAAAGCTACTGTCGTTGTGAATCTTTTTCAGTATATGTCATTCATTTGAAGCGTAAACAGCTATCATTTTTGTTCACTTAAATATGTCGAACTTTGTGCATGAAAAAGTGTTTTTACGGGGAGTTTTTCTTCATTATTTTCATATGAAGAAAACTGCTGCTGAACATGCTTGATTTAAAAGTGGTGATGTTAGCTTGAAAGACGAAGAACGTCCTGGGTAGTCAAAAAAATTTGAAGATGAAGAACTGGAAGCATTACTCGATGAAGATTGTTGCCAAGCACAAGAAGATCTCGCAGAATCTTTAGGAGTCATTGAAGCAGCCATTTCAAAACGTTTAAAAGCAACTGGATACATTGAAAAGCAAGGAAATTGGGTTCCACATGAACTTAAGCCGAGAGACGTTGAAAGGCGGTTTTGCATGTGCGAAATGCTGCTGGAACGCCACAAGACGAAGTCCTTTTTGCATTGGATTGTTACTGGTGATAAAAAATGGATCCGTTACGACAACCCAAAGCGTAAAAAATCATATGTGCAAGCCGGCCAAGTAGCCAAATCAACGGCAAAGTGGAATATCCATGGTGCGAAGGTAATGCTCTGTATTTGGTGGGATCAGAAGGGTGTGCTTTATTATGAGCTGATAAAACCGGGCGAAACCATCAATGGAGAACGCTGCCAAACACAATTAATCCGTTTGAAGAGAGCAATAGCCGAAAAACGCCCAGAATATGCGACCAGACACGAGGCAATAATTTCACATCATGACAACGCTCGGCCCCATGTTGCTATTCCGGTTAAGAACTATTTGAAAAACAGTAGATGGGAAATTTTACCCCACCCGACTTATAGCCAAGACCTTGCCCCTTCGGACTACCATTTGTTCCAGTTATAGTTATAGTCATAATTATAGTTATAGTTATAGTTTATTAAGTTAATTAGTCATAGTTATATATATTTCAATAAATTAAAATGATCTACACTTAAACGTAGCCCAATGTTGTGATAGTTTTCCCCACTTTAAAAAAATCATCTTGTGTTTCTTCTTGCAGTGTTAAGTTCACAGTTCGACTACTTACCTAATTGCGACCCTATTCCAGGTGTTCCTCAAGGTAGACAGGATTCTTCTTCTTCTTCTGACAGACTGCATTCTCCTGACAGGTCTCTTCTTCCTGTCGAACCTCCTCCTCGTGCCAGGTCCAGGTCTCCTCCTGCAAATACCAGGTGCATATCTCCACCTACCAGGCTCATTAATTCTTCTGACGGACGTTCATATGGATTTGACCAACTTGAGTTCATACGGCTTATTCCCCATATGAATCGGCAGCGGCAATTCGAACTTCGAAGATATACTTTTCCTGTGGATACACTAGTTCGAATACTCGCAGGACGGTCTCGATTTGCGCCTGTGCCACCCCAAGAACAAATCGTATTATCAACATTTGATGGCGATGTCTTTGCACTATTGCACACTAGTAGGTCTCTTGCTGGAATATATAAATTTAGTTATCGCACTAACAGTTACCCACGGGTAAAAATAAACATGGAAAGCGGCACGATTTCTCCATTGGCCAAAGATGAAATCAAGGAAACTCCAGTAGGTTCCCGTTGCCTAATCTTATATCATTTTAGAGTTGAGAATGTGAACCACAATCTTCCACACAATTAATTCAATTGAAGAATAAGTTTAACTGTTTAAATTTGTTCACTAACAGTAACTATAAAAACGTTACTTTTTTAGTTCCTTTAAAAGTCCGCCAAACTCAGTGTAATTTTGGGTTGCAACAAAAATGAGCTTCGCAAGCTCATTTTGAGACTCTCGAGAAATTCATCATTTTTAGACAGTATCATTCTTTTTTCGAGTATCGTCCAGTGTTGGGCTGAATTTTCGTCTGGATGATTTTATTTTTCATTAGTTGGACGAAATAAATAGTAATGAGCGGGTCAGTTATAATAATAATCATTACAACTTTTTTAATTTCTTTTCATTTCCCAGCACGTATTAGTCACTCAAAATAAAATTTATACATAGTACTGCAAGTCTTAGGTTAGTCATGGCCGACTTGATATCCAGACTAAAGCTGGGATATCACATTGAAGCCTAAGCGCTGGAAGAGCTATGTGGCAAACCACAGTTATAAACTCTTGCTCCATGAAAATTCTATTCAGAGTCTATCTATTTGCAGTTGCCTTTAATAGATATCTTGTTTACCAACAGGTACGAAGGGCGCGAAAATTAAAAACAAGCATTGATCAATAATATTTGGAATCATATTGATCGAGTTTATATCATATTTTCTTTTCTATCCTAAATGGAGAGATATAAAAATTGAATTCAACAATCAAATAAAGAATTAAATAATATAGAAAATTGCTGTTTATTTTATTCGCCTTTTTTATTAACTGAAAAATATGTGAGGATTTAGGATTTTCCAATAGTATAAGGATGCTTACTATGAAGCAAAATTTCGGAGTTCAAAAGATCACTTCCAAATGATTTAAAATCCTATTGACTTCTTTTCTTGCCTTAAAATTATTTTATACTCCAAGATAATTTTTGAAACCAAAATAATCAAAAAAAGGCTTTACATAGTTTGGATAAAAATATTTAATAACTTATTTCTTGAGTTTTTGGATCGAAAAATTAACTTGGAGTAAAACAAAATTTTGATGGACGAACCGAAATCAATAGAAGTCGCTATTGTTTAGAAATCATCTATTGAACTCCATGATTTTGCTCCATGAAAAGTCTACCAAAGTTAAAAATGTTTCCTTCAATTTTCAGTTTATTTATACTGAACATAATTCATTCCTAATTGGATTCTAGTTTGTGTTTTGTTTAAGATTGAAATTTTAATATATAGGTATGTATACATATGAAATTTCAAACCAGGGAGGCTATAGAGAGGTATAAGGAGCAGTTAGGGTAGTTACGCATTGAAGGGGAGGCGGTGGAAGAGATATAGGAGGATTTAAAAGAGAAAGTAAGAAGTTGCGTGCAAAAGAAGGTGTTCGAAAAGAAGAAGAAAGGAATAATGAAGGCGTGGTGGGATAGGGAATGTAAAAAGATGAAAAGGAAGGTGAAAAGGAAGTACAAGAAGTGGAAAGAGGGTACAGCGAAAAGGGAAGAGTACGTAGAAATGAGAAAGGAGTTTAGATTGATGTGTAAGCAGAAAGAACAGGAAAAGGAGAAAGATCTGGAAGAGGAGTTAGGAAATGTTAAGACAGAGGGGGATGCCTGGAAGATAATAAATAGGTTAAGAAAGCGTATAGTAGGGATAAGCGAGAAGATAGGGAGTGAGGAGTGGAGGGAGTTTTTTAAAGAATCATTTCAAGGCTCAGATTCAAGGAAGAGGGATGGTGGGAGTAGAAGAACGCGGGAGGCAGAAATAAAAGAGTTGGATGATGAGGAGATAGAGAAACTGATAAGGAAATTAATGAGGTCAAAAGCAGCAGGGCTGGATGGGGTGGAGGACGAAGCATGGCTGTTTAGTACACAAGAGGTTAGGGAGAGGCTGAAGGAGGTAGTGAAGAAAGTATGGAGGGGGGAGGAATTCCCAGAAGGGTGAAGAGAAGGGTTAGTAGTCCCACTGTATAAGAAAGGAGATAGGGATAGGCAGGCAAATTATAGAGCGGTTACGCTAATGAATACGGCGTACAAAGTATACGCGATGGTGTTGGCGGACAGGCTGCGGAAGGATGTCGAGGAGAAAGGAATATTTCCGGAGACGCAGGCGGGCTTTAGTTCAGGTAGGAGTACTATCGACAATATGTACGTTCTGCAGAAGGTGGTGGATAGAGAATTAGCGAATAAGGGGTCGAGAGTGTATGCGTTTTTCGTGGATCTCAAAGGTGTGTTTTCTTCGGTGGATAGGGGAAGGTTTTGGGAGACGATGGAGGATAGGGGAGTGGAGAGAGGCCTGATCGAGAGCGTAAGGGAGACATATGAAGAGACCAAAGATAAGGTAAGAGGAGGAGAGGGAATTTCGGAGGGATTCTGGATGGATAGGGGGTTAAAGCAAGGGTGTTTGCTTAGCCCAATGCTTTTTATGATTTTGATTGTGGATACGGAAATTAAGCTGGAGGTCGGGGTAGTAGGAGGAGTCAGGATAGGAGAAGTTAGAATTTGGTCACTAGCGTATGCAGATGACATAGTGTTGATGACAAAAAGCGAGGAGCCCTTAAAAGAGATGATAAAGAGGTTGAGAAGATACCTGGATAAGAGCAGGTTAGAGCTGAATGCAGAAAAGTCTAAGGTTATGGTGTTCAGAAAAGGAGGTGGGAGGGGTAAGGGAGGGGAGTGGAAGTGAAAGGGAGAGGCGGTGCAGGAGGTGAAAGAGTTTGTGTACCTGGGCTTCGTGTTTCGGAGGAATGGGGGAGTGGATAGTCACATAAAGGAGAGAGTGAGGAGGGCAAATATGGTGATGAGGCAGGTGTGGGGTTTGGGAAAGAAGTTATTCGCAGATAATTTTGAATTGAGAATGAAGTTGTTTGACTCGCTAGTGATGAGTGTGCTAATGTATGGAGTAGAGGTATGTAAAGTGGACATTGGGGTTGGTATGGAACACGCCTAATTATGTTGTCAGAAGGGAGACGGGGAGAACGAGTGTAGGGATTCTAGGGGTAGTCGGGCGTGTAAATATGAGGAGAAAATTTTGGAAGAGGGGGGAAGTAAGCTGGTTAGGGAGTGTTGGTGGGAGAAGGAGAACAGGAGAGTGGGTGGGAGGATGGAGGCTGAAAGGGAAAGGTATTTTAGAACGGATGGACTATAGATAATTGAAGTGAGAAGAATGCATGAGGAAGGAAGGAAGGTATATGAGTTGGTTAAGAAAAACGGCATGGAGATAGAGAAGACAGCAGGGGAAGAGAGAATAAGAGAGTCAAGGTTTAACGAGATTTACGTGTGGATTAGGCCAAGGGCGAGAGCGCAATATTTGTGTGAAAAAGGGGAGAAAGGAAGTCAGGAGCTTATAGCGAGGATGAGATGTGGGTACATGGAGAATTTAAATAGGTTCTGGCTCTCTAGGGGAAAAAAGATGTGTCAACTGTGTGGAAAGGGGTATGCAAAAGTGGAGCACTGGTTGGAGGAGTGCGTAGAGGTGGAAAGGAGTGGAATGAGCATGGAGGTATTGATGCATGAAAGGGGTGACAAAAGGGCAATAGCATGGGTGAAGGGAGTGTTGGGTGGGATGGAGAAAAAGAGAAGGAAGGAGGCAGAGGAATGAAGAAGGAAAGATTGTAAATAAGAGAGGAAGTAGATATAAGTAGGATGTAAATATTGTAAACAGTAGATAGGTATTAGGTAATAGGTCGGCTTTACACCGACGCGCGGCACGTTCGCTTCACGCGCGCACCACGGTGGGGGGCGCCCGCCAGAAACTTTCGCCTCGGAAAGCGCGTGTAAGAAGGGTCGACAACTTATAATATTCAGATAGTCCAGCTGATCGAAACTGCCGGTAACTGTGAATCATTGCCTTTGATGACCTACATTACCGACAGTTATGATCAGCTGGAATATCTGAATATTATAAGTTGGCAACCCTTCTTACACGCGCTTTCCGAGGCGAAAGTTTCTCTCCCCCTCAACCATTCTACGCGTGTGAAACTAACCTTCCGCTCGTCGGTGTAAAGCCGACCATAGACGCGGAAGCGAAAGAATAGGGATATGCGAGCGAGGCGAAGCGAGGAAGGCAAAGCGATAAGAGCGAGCGATCCTAGAGTTAAGGTATGGATGGATGTTAGTTTTAAGGCTTAGATTAGGGAAAATTATGTAAACAAAGAAAAGTGTAAGCAAGTCAATTTTTTAAGGCCAGCAGGCTGAAGAATAAACGTTTATACTATACTATATGAAATTTCAAACTCAGTATTGACTTAAATTTAAATTGAATTCTTAATTGAAAAAAGCTTTTCCATAAACAAAACATTTACTATTTAATTCACGACATATTAAATTGTGGAAGTAAACTAAAAAAATATGCAGGATTGTATGCCAATGAAAAAATTGAATAACATTAAAATGACGAGATTCACAACAGAACCATCTCTTTGAGTTTTTGTACAATGCTCATGAAGTACCCGTCCTATTATCCAGCACTCTTCTAATAGCAGAAGTAAAGGAAAATACTTCACCTATTAAACGATAACTTTTTTATACTTTAGGTCTTTGAAAATATGTTGTAAGTGCCTATTTTCTGTAAAATACTTTTCCACCCGCTACTAAAGATTAGCAAAAACTAGTAATTCGATTAGTCCAGATATGTCCTAAGAAAATAGTGAAAAACAACTAATTGATTAGTACGAAAATATACACTTATTTGTACGCTGTATGCAGTAATTAAAAAATGGGTATAAAAACAGGAAAATTGAAAAATACAAAAATTTAATAAAATAGTGCGATGAAATAATATATCGCGATGAACTAACGTAGTGCGATTACGTAATATTTTTAACACTCTTGAAACAATTAGAAGGTTCTATTCTGAAATTGAAAACGTGACCTAGACTGCTTTCATTTTCAAAATATTGCCTTCTGATTGTTTGTACAAGTTAAGAAAAATACACATTTTTTTATTGTTATGGTTTACTGGGCTATAAATTAAGTATGTGTATCCAGGGTCCTCACTGGCTACGTCTCAACAGAATTCTGTTTTCCGTTCTTTAAATTTTGTACGGTCGTACACTTTTCTTGTTCTCGGTAGAAAATTGCAAATATCCAAGGGGGCGTCGATTTATAAAAAATATATTGCTTAAACCTGTGAATAAATGATGACTCGTCGTACGAAAAAATATCACTAGAGTAAAAACTTTTATCTTGTGTCAAAGATTAATAAAAAAAATTTGTAACAAATTTAATATGCTTATTGAGGGTTCTTATTTATATCAATTGTTATAAAAATAAATCGAAAGAATTTATGAGCGATAACAAATGTTATTAATGGTAGGTATAAGTTTTGCAACAGTTTTAGGGAAAATTGTGACACTGGTTGGCCTGGATGACTTCATATTAACAAATTAAAAGTCTACTTTTTTGTCGTTCAAACAAGACGTCAAATGGTGCGTTTTTTCCAACCAAATGAATAAACGTTTATTTTACCAAAATAATTATTTCGTTGAAATAAATTTTTATTTCTCATGAATAATTTAGTTTTGTTAATCAAATGAAGCATTCTTTAACTGAAAAAATACATATTTATGTAAACACAATATTTTTTTCATCTAAAGAAAGGCGTTATTGATATAAATGCATCAACTTCTTGTATCAAATAAATATATTTTTAACTTAATCAATGTTCTTCTGAATTATATAATTATTTGTTTAATTTAAAGAAATCTTAATACTTGGTTTAAGTATGGACAAATTAATTAATTCAAGTGCATCCTGTTCAATTTAAAGAATCGAACTCACTGAAACAAATAAATATTTCTTCAAAGGACTAATAAAATTTTAATAAATCCTAGTCCTTTTCAATCAGAGAAATCATTACCCTGAATGTAAACCATATATATTTGAATCAAGAGCACACAGCCAAATAATACATTTCTTTAGATCAACCAAAGAAATGTCTGTTTCAGATAATAATCGCTACTGTGAAAGAATATTTTCGTGATACTAAGAAATAGGATTCAATTATATAAATTTACATGTTTCCAAACATTTTTTGCAGTATGTATATTAATATTTATAAGCTTTGTTCTAACTTAATATGTATTGCATAATAGAAAAATTAAATTTATATTACATTTATTATACATACATATGTATATTAAAAATTTAATTTAAATGTTTGTAAAATCATTGGAATATATTTTATATAAAATCAGCGATTTTCTTTCTAACAGTGGAGCTAAAAAGAAGAATTATTTTAAAAAAGGTTTAATTTTTAACAAAATAATTAAATTTTCTACCCATAAATATGAATTTTCAACAAAATACATGCATTATATGTCAAATAGTTTCATTTTCGACTTATAAGGGAAATTTTTTTACTTAAAATTGAATAGTTAAATTTTCAGATGAAAAAAATAATTTTTAGACAAAATTTTTTCAACAAAGTAGTTAATTTCTCAACGACGGAGGTGAATCTTACAAATAAATTCAATTTTTAATAAAGTAGTTCAACTTTCCACTAAGTAGTCGGGTTTTCGACCATGAAAGATACATTTTTATTTGTATAGATAATTTAAAAAGGAAGTATTTTCCACTGAATAGAATAATTTCTACCAAAAAATTCGAATTTTCAATAAAATTCACGAATTTGTTACAAAAACGTTGTAACGTTGTTACAACTCGTTGTTAACTCGTTATGGATCCTCCCCAGATTTTATAAATTACGTAATAATATTTACACCAGGGTGGCAGATGGGGAGGAGTTGAATGACGAGGAGATAGAGAAACAAATAAGGATGTTAAGAAGGTCAAAGGTGGCAGGGCTGGACGGGGTAGAGAAAGAAGCGTGGCTGATTAGTACATAAAAGGTTAGGGAGAGGCTTAAGGGGATAGTGAAGAAAGTATGGAGGGCTGAGGGATTCCCAAGAGGGTGAAGAGAGGGGTTGATACTGCCACTGTATAAGAAAGGTGATAAGGATAGGCAGGCAAATTATAGAGCGATTACGCTAATGAATACGGCGTAAAAAGTATACGCGATGGTGTTGGCGGACACGCTGCGGAAGGATGTCGAGGGAAAAGGAAAAATGCCGGAGACGCAGGCGGGCTTTAGGGCGGGTAGGAGCACTTTCGACAATATCTACTACACGTTCTGCAGCACGTGGTGGATAGAGAATTAGCCATAAAGGGATCGAGAGTGTACGCGTTTCTTGTGGATCTCAAAGGAGCGTTACCTTCGGTGGATACGGGTGGTTGTGGGTGGCGATGGAGGAGAGGGGAGTGGAGAGAGGCTTGGTCGAGAGAGTGGAGGAAATATATGAAGAGACGAATGATAAGGTAAGAGGAGGAGAGGAGATTTCGGAGGGGTTCTGGATGGCACGGTGATCGTCTCAGGTCTTTAGGTTTTTCTTGCCCTACGAAAAATTGTGAGTAGGCTATTCTATTGTTTTTGACCCGTAGAATCTGAAAATGAAGGTCCCAAAATCGTAGCTGCTCCCCTTTTCAAGATATAGTCGAAAAATGTCATTTATTCTTATTTTTATTAAAAATGATGCATTAAAATGGGAAAATAAAGTTTACTGTGTAATTTTGACACAAACATTATTACATTTATCATAGCGAGATGTTAGAATTTGAGACCGGACACGATAATGATAAAAAGAGGTTTCCTGCTGTTTTTGCAAATACTGAAGAATTATTAAATCATGTAGTAGAAAATCGAAATATTACCGGAGATTACCGTGTTAAAATTATGACGGATGGTGGGCAAGGCCTTTTTTTAAATTTGCATGTCTGTGATAGCTGATGTATCAACATATCCTCCATTGGGAAAAAGAAAAAAAGTAGTTTATAACGAAATTCTCTTTGATTTGATAAAAATGAATAATATTTCATTTAAATTTACGTCATATTTCATAGTTTTATGAATGCTAAATTGTAAAAAAACAGCGAAAGCGACATTCCTGTGTCCTTACTGTTTTATTAGTTTATCTGAGACTAGAGACAATAAAGAAGCAATTTATGATACTAATAGAGACAAACATTATGAATTGAAAACATATGGATATTTGAAAAAAGATAATCAGTATTATTTTTCTTCAGGTCGTAAACCTAAATTCTCAAAAGATTGTCATAGTACAATAAATGAGCCACTGTTTGTAGAGAAAGATAATATATGTGCACTAGAAAAATGCATCATACCCGATCTGCATATTCTACAAGGGTTTTTCAGTCACCCTTTCTTGTGACCGTCAGTAGTACCATTACTTGGTCGAGAAAGAGCACTAGACTGGCCTATAAAACTGAAAGTAGTATTCAAAAATTATCATGGTGAAATATTTAGGGAAATGCATGCAGAAAATTGCTGAAAGAACCCGATGAATTACTGAATCCTAATATTTATAAATATCTAGGTCAGTTTGTTTTGATACCTTCCGTAAGTGCATTTAAGGCGATTGACAAAATAGTTCATTTCTGCTTTTCTAGAAGAACAATTGACAATATTAATCACCTAGAAAATTTGCATGAAAAATTAGCAAAGGCAGTAATGGCAACAGATATCTCGATAAGATTGGAACTGCATGTTTTATTTAAGCATCTTAAAGATTGCTTGACATTTTTCGAACATTCAGAAGGATTTAGGTCTATGATCAAAATCAGCTGGAGAATGTGATCAGTGATTCTTTTTAACCGCAAAGACTGAAAAATGCTGTTGTAGAACTCTCCTCGTTTAATTCATAAACAACACTCAATTATACAATTGTAATGCAATTGTTTACTATTTGTGATAGAATTACATAGTGTACTTTATTTTCCCATGTTAGAGCGCCAGTTTTAATAAGAAATCACATTTTTCGACTACATCTTGGAAGGGGGAGCAGCTACGGGTTTGGAACCTTCATTTTCGGATTCTACGGGTCAAAAATAATAGAATAGCCTCCTCAGAATTTTTCGGCAGTCAAGACAAACCTAAAGACCTCAAACCATCACTGTGATGGATAGGGGGTTAAGGAAAGGGTGTTCGCTTAGCCCAACGCTTTTTGCGATTTTAATTGCAGATATGGAAAGTAAGCTAGAGTCCGCAGTGGTGGGAGGAGTTAGGGTAGGAGGGGTTAGAATTTGGCCACTCGCGTATGCAGATGACATAGTGTTGCTGACAAGAAGCGATGAAGCCTTAAAGGAGATGATGAAGAGGTTGAGAAGATACCTGGATAAGAATATGTTAGAGCTGAATGCGGAAAAGTTCAAGGTTATGGTGTTCAGGAAAGGAGGTGGAAGGGATAAGAGAGGAGAGTGGAGGTGGAAGTGGAAGGAAAAGGCGGTGCAGGAGGTGAAAGAGTTTGCATACATGGGCTTCTTGTTTCAGAGAAATGGGGGAGTAGATGCTCAATTAAAAGAGAGAGCGACGAGGGAAAATTTGTTGATGTGGCAGGTGTGTGAGTTATTTTAAAATTCAAATTATTCAGTATTATAATTTTGTTGAGTGACACCGAGTCAGTCTGGCGCCATAAAACGAGCAAATTCAGGTAATTTTTAACGAAAGGGTTAATTTATAACGAAATAGTTGAATTTTTAACAAGAATCCTCGACTAGAACAAATCAATTTTCAACCAAAGAGTTGCATTTCTAAGCAGTACAGATGAGTTTTCAACCAAGACGGCAAAATATTTGGCCTAAAAACCAATCATTTTGAAGTCCTTCCGAAAAAAGCTAAGTTCTCTTCAAGAGAGTCAAAGGAGATTCATCTCCCTACGCTGTTTACAAAAGAAGCTTATCTTGAAAAGCGATCTTCGTTCGTGCAGAACAAAATTGATGACCTTCTTGTGTATTTCCGATCATTTCTGAATTTGTATACGTTGGTGGCCAAGCTCCACCTTTAATTTCACATTAAATATTGTTTGGCTGATGCCATATTTTTCGTGAGATATTTTAAAGCATCTTAGGCTATAAATTTACATTCTTGAGCAATATCAGGGTTCGCCGTGACTTTTGGTCCAAAGCAGCGACGGTTCTAGGCATGGGCAAACAGGGCATTTTTCCGTGGCTCCAGGTTCGAGGGGGCGGCATTTCTAAGCACTTTCAAGTTGCGCCCAGGGCGGCGAAATCTCTGGAACCGGCCCTGGTCCACAGAATCAAATGTTATAGATTTACGATCTGTCAATCACAATCCAAGCTACTTGCAAACAGACGAGGAGTTCACTCCTTTACTTGGGTGCTGAAGTAATTGCCTGTGAATGATAGAAAGACAAAAAAATATCTCTGTCTATTAAAGGGGACCTGAGTACCCGAAAATTTAACTAACTTGGTTGAGGATTACTCACCTGACTGACAGGCCGTAAAATAATAAGTAGTACTTATTGCAGAAATAAGAATATTGTAGGATTATCCTTCTATGTACCATGGAGCCAATTAATGAAATAATAACCATTTTATGCCTTGTGGTTTTGGGTTGACAAGAAAACCCTAAATATTAAAGCTCATTGCTTTATAAATAGTCTCTCCAGAGAAATTTTATTTGTTTGCCTAAAAATTAAATCTTTAAAGTGAAACACCAAATTCTGGAGAGCACTCTGAATTTATAAAGGAAGAGAATCCTTTGAATCTTGTAGGTGCTTAAGATTGATTAGAGAAAATATTTAAAATCAAACCAAAAAGAATTACTTTACGTAGAAAGTAGTGAGCGAATGAGCTTTCATTTTTAGAGATCGATGATCTCATTCTTTTATTGCAAATTAAATATGTGATTTAGAAAGATATAATTCTTTGCCTTTATTTAGACTGCCCGACGACCAGGATATTTAGAATTCAATAAACAAGTTTTATATCAAAGTTCTCCGCAGAGAGAAATTCGAGAGATTTTATTATGTGTCTTTTAATCTACAATTTGCTATAAATCTAGCATTGGGACTAGAAACCTGAATATACGCAAATTGTTTAGAGCAGGTGGAATGAATAAAAACAATGATTAGAAAAAGAATCTTATCTTTTCTCCATGAGACACCTCTTCTTCTTTGATCAATTATTGAAATTATTGGTTTAGTTATTAATTAAATAATTAAGTTAACCTATCAGAAAGCCATCGGTTACAATATATATAATGGGGTTTTCAAATGTATAGATAGATACTACACTGTAAAGAATGGTTGGAATTCTACAACACTTCTACAGTAGAAGCGTAAGGTAAAATTGCAAGCACGGTATTGGAATGACGAAATTGAAGTACATGTATTGCAAGTGTTCTAAATCGTGAAGTCAGCTTCTAGAATTCTAAATTCAGAGCCAAATCGACGATGTGGCCACTTTTATCCTAAAAAATTGTTGTCAACAGGTAGAGGGCAAAACATCACAAAAAACAGGGGTTTTCGGCCTCCTTTTTCAAGCATCGACTTTAAGCTGTTCCCAGAAAGAGGGCGACATTAGGAAAAATGTGAAAAAATTCACAGATATTCTTTCAACATTCTTTAATGCAATACTTTTTTCAAAATTCTGAAAAATTTAATTATTCACTTTTTACAGTGATTTATTTACAAAAAGTTTATCTTGAGAACGAATGGAGCTTGGAAGCTGTGTAATCGCTTGAAATGTGCAGTTTTGTAATGCGAGTCCAGTGCAATAATTAAATTTATGATAAAATCATTCTTTCGCAAGAAATATAATTTGGAATATTTCTGACATTAGTCAGTGTGGGCGTGTTGTCAGCACAGCGGTTATAGTGGAGGCACGCTTGGTATTTATCTTGCATCGGACCGAAAATGTTCGGATTTGCGTCATTTTTTTTTTTAAATGCTAAACATGTAAAATAATGAAATATTTACCTGTTTAAAATTTCCGGAAATTGTTTATTTGAGATATTTTCAGGTTTACGTTAATTAGGAAAATTTCTGTAAAGAAACATCGTTTATGTACGCGATAATGTTCACAAATGAGTACCGAAATACCTTATATTGTAGTGTAATGTATAGAATTTCATGAATTTCTTGAATTTCGCGAATTCCTTGAATTTTGCGAATTCCTTGAATTTCATGAATTCCTTGAATTCCTTGAATTTCATGAATTCCTGAAATTTCTTGAATTTCTTCAATACCTTGCATTCCATGCATTCCACACATTCCTTGAATTTCATGAATTCCATGAATTTTGATCAATTCGTTGAATTTTGATCAATTCGTTGAATTTCATGAATTCGTGGAATTCTAATGAATTCCGTAAATTCCTTGAATTCCATGCATTCCACAAATTCTTCGACTTTCACGAATTCTTTGAATTTCATGAATTCCATGAATTCCATGCGTTCCACGAATCCTTTGAATTTAAATAATTCCTTGAATTCCTGGAATTTCATGAATTCCTGGTTTTTCATGAATTCGAGGAATTTCATGCATTCAAAGAATTGTTTTAATTTTATGAATTACTTAAATTCCAGGAATCCCTTACATTCCATGAATTCCATGAACTCCATGTATTCTACGAATTCTTTCAATTTCATGAATACCTTGAATTTTATGAATTCCTTGAATTTCATTAATTCTTTGAATTTCATGAACTCCATGTATTCCACGAATTCTTTGGATTTCATGAATTCCATGAATTCTATGCATTCAACGAATTCTTTGAATTTCATGAATTTCATGAATTCCTTGAATTTCATGAATTCCTTGAATTCTCGGAATTTCATGAATTCCTTGAATTCCTGGAATTTAATGCATTTAAAGAATTCTTTGAATTTCATGAATTCCTTAAATTTCATGAATTCCATGAATTCTTCGAATTTCACGAATTCCATGATTTCCATGCATTCCACGAATTTGTTGAATTTGATGAATTCGTTCAATTTCATGAATTCCATGTATTCCACGAATTCTTTGAATTTCATAAATTCCATGTATTCCACGAATTCTTTGAATTTCACGAATTCCATGATCTCCATGCATTCCACGAATTTGTTGAACTTCATGAATTCCTTGGATTCCTGGAATTTCATGAATTCTTTGAATTCCTGGAATCCCAGAAATTTAATGCATTCAAAGGATTCTTTGAATTTCATGAATTCCTTTAATTCCATGAAATCCATGAATTCTTTGAATTTCATGAATTCCATGATCATGGAGATCATGGAATTCATGAAATTCATGAATTCCTTGAATTTCATGAATTCCGTGTATTCCACGAATACTTTGAATATAATGAATTTCACGTATTCCACGAATTCTTTGAATTTCATGAATTCCTTGAATTCCAGGAATTCCTTCAATTCCATGAACTCCATGCATTCCACGAGTGTTCTGAATTTCATGGATTTAAGAAATTCTAAGAATTTCTTAAATCCCATGAATTCATTTCACAATCAGAAAGAATACCATTTAGATTTTATTGAATTTTGAATAATCCAATTTTTACAATTCTTATCTAAAAATATTCCATTTTTATTATTTTGAAATTGTAAAATTTATAACATTTCAGCCTAAAATCTTTTGATTTTGAGAGGTGATTAGAGTTTTTTTAAATTTCTAACACAGGAAATTTCAAATTATTTAATTTTAAACGCCTTTTTTGAGATGTATAATTTAATATTTATTGCAAATATTACTTTTGTTATTTATTAATAAGCGTAAGTTGTATGCAAAAATTAAATCCATAATTAGGTAGGGAATATTGGTTATTATTATTTTTATTACTTATCTAAATTAATTTTTAAATTATATTTGGGGTTGAGCTATTTTTTCCAGTTATTACATTATTATTTTGATTATTACTGCTTTTTATTATTTAATTTACTTTGACGCATTGTGTGGAAAACTATATACGCAGTTTAAATTTTTTTTCTCTATCTCTGTCACTGTTCTTCCTTCCATTTTTCCCCAAAAATATGGTTAAATGTCTGGCAATAGATTGTAATGTTTTCACCTTTATTTTTTTATTAGGAAATAACATTTCATAAATTATTTATACAAGGTCCCGTACAAGATAATGTTAAGACATGGCCGATGAGCGGTCGCGCTCTCCGTCAGGATATTTTAGCACCACCAAGTGCAAGTCATATATTTACGGAAATATTTTTAAGGAGTCAGTTAGGTCTGACCAAAACAGCTCCATTTTCAACGAAACATTTGCATTTTTAGACGAAAAAGATGACATTTTTACCAAAATAGTTGACTTTTCTTTCAAAAAGGATGAATTTTCAAACAAAACATTTGAATTTTTAACTCAAATCGCTTTTTGAACGAAATAG
>CAKNWT010232430.1:0-10398 GCA_932066315.1 Andricus coriarius
AAAAAGTCAATTTTTTTCATTTTATTTTTGTGGACAAATTTTTTCTATGTTCAATATCTCTGGATTGGATGCGCAGGGGTGTTCATATGGGAGAACTTTTTTTTTAGTAAATTTAATTGTTATAAATAAAATAAATTAACAAACAGTCTACATTATGAGTTTTTCATTTTCAAAGTAGATTTTTGAATTTAAATTATTGGTTTTTATTGAAAAAATGATACTCTATCATGAAAATTTGTCGTTCAATAGTTTGTATTAATTTAATAAACAAATTACATAACCAAATGCTCAGTTTGGACATTTAAAGACGGAGAAGAATCGTATTTTCTCTTAATTTTCCTTAAGTAATGTCATCAGTGATGTTTAGCGATAAAAATTGTTTATTCCATATTTTAAAATAATTTTTTACCAAGTTCTATAAATAATTTTATTTTCTTAATGAGCATATGTTCATAAAATTCATTTATTATCAAATTAATATTGCGAAACAATACTGATCATATATATCAAGGCAAATTAAGCGATAAAGCGAATGTTTTCTGCCTTTAAACGTCACAACTAGACGTTTGTTTATAGAATTTGTTAGAAAATTATTGTAATAATATTGAAGGACAAATTTGATCACTAAACATCACTTATGACATCATTTGAGAAAAAGTAAGAGAAAAAACGATTTTTGTCTACCTTCAAATTTCCACACTAGACATTTATTTATATAATCTGCTCATAAAGTCAATAACAAATATCGGAACACAAATTTTTATGATCGAGTATAATTGTGTCGATAAAAGCAAGTAATTCAAACGCAAAAATGTACTACGGAAACGAAAAATGCATAATGTGTATTGTGTGTTAATTTAAATCATTTATAACAATGAACTTTACCAAATAATTTTTTTCGCTTTTAAACATACCTGCTCACTAAATTTGAATCAGAAGAAATTTTACCAATTCATTCAGTACACCTAATTTTAATTGATGAATCAGTTATTTTCAGAAGTGTACTAATTTTAACAGTAAAAATACCGTAACTGAAGTCAATCAGTTTTACCGTAACTGCAGTAAATCAATTATAGATTTAGAATAAATTGATGTCGGAACAATTTTTGAATTAAGCTTTTGTTTATACTCCAACATTAATTATAATAATAAAGTGTATTTTGAAATTTCCATTTTAATAAATGAATAAGAAATTATTACATGTGTAAACAAATTTTAAACTTTAAACAATTTCACATTTAAGAATGGTGCGCAAATATATTTGGAACATAACCTCTTAAAATTAACTGATTTCTTCAATACAACTATGACTGATCAATTAGTAATTTTCGTTTTACTAATCCAATCAGTAAAATTCTGCTAACTGACAGTGACTCAATTCTAGCCACAGCAATTAGTAGAATTTAACTGACAATCAGTTATATTTTACTAATTCAAATTTAGAGACAACATACCCTAAAAAGCCATTTCAAAGAACAATCATTTCTACTGAGCTCTAATCAATGAAGAAAATGATATATTATGGTTCAATTATAAAAATGCCTTGATCCATAAATTATACATTTTTTAAAATTAATTCTAAAAACTGTTATTACAGATTTTACTACATTAATATTTAGAATATCAGATTTCTAATCCAGGAATGTAAATTTGCTATTGAATCAAATACAATGTTTGTTAGTAATGGGATTTTTGCACTTGCCTTGAACTTTTTCGAATACCTGTTCTTGTTCTTTAGGGAGACTTGGACGGGCACTACGTCTAGCTAAGGAGAAGTTATTACGGATGCGGTCCAAGTCATGTGAGGTGATTTCCGATGAAAATTCATTCCTTTTTAATTCAGAGTGAATAATTTTTGCTGGTTTAGTACACACTTCTTCCATTGCTTTTCGTTTAGCGTTGTTATTTACAGCTTGTCTAGCAATATTGAGATCTCTTGTATGATTATGATTTAAATCTTTATCAATCACAATATTGCTGTCAATGCTAGGGTTGTGCATTTTTGCAGGACAACCTTTGTTAACACACCTCCAATGCACGGTACCACTTTTGGTAACATAACCTTTGCAAAACTTGTAGTTATCAAAAACCAACAATTTTGCACCCTTTTCACTTAAAATAGAGCGTACTTCCATCGCGCATGAAAAGAGGATTTTTTATGTTGCTCGATGAAGCGTTTACTTTGAAATGCAACTTAGAAGCTCAGGTCATCAGGAATGTAACCACTTGTCACCATTAAGTAGTTATGGGTATACAAATTTAATGCAAATCTACTGCACCCCTACATATTCTCAAATTTAATTAAAAATACATAGTCGGCACTGTCTGGAATTTTCCATTGAATTTGCAGAGTCCTGGGTTTAAACTGAAAGCATTACTTCTGAGTGTTCTACAGTTTTCCGCCCATTTCTCATTAGGATCCAGTGATCTGTTATACATATTATTTATTACACCAGTTCTCAGGCAGATTTCAAAAGATGAAGTTGAGATTATTTAATTTTCGGACAGGTATAGACTTGGCGCAACTGACCCATAGGATTAGAGAACCATTTTCGATCTAGGGATTAGAGCCAGGGCAATTGGCGCAACTGAGCATCGCCCGGCCATAGGGGCCCTACTAGATTTTCTAGTAGGGTTCTAGTGGGGGTCGCCCGCCTACAACCCTATTAAAGAGACGGGCCCCTGTGTTTGATTTCAGTTTTTCGGATGAATAATATTCTGCACTAACATTCAAATTAGGAGTATTTTACAATTGATTTAATATTAATAATAATGTAATATGAGAATATAGCATTATTAATTATTATTATTATCGACAGCAGCTCGGAGTGATTTTGGTACGTACCGCGATTTTTGTACATTTACGTATTTGACATTTTTTGTATTATAATATAGAAGAATATTATTTTTATGTTGTGTTATAATTAGATTATATTTACTGTTAAATTATTCGTATAAATAACATATGTTAAATTATTAACACATTATTTACCTTCCACGTGGTCGTCGGAGCGAGCAGCTCCAAACATCATAACCTCACTCGCATCCCATTCTTGTTCGACTTTTTGCACTAAGCGGAACTTTTTGCTCCGAAATCGTCTCTGCTCTTGCAGTCACCTTGCCTCTTCCATCGTGGAGAAGAATAATTGTCAAACACATTACAAAATTACATCAAGAAATAAAAACAGACCACTTGAAAGCTCTGGCGAAGCACTGAACAGCTGTACTTGACATAACCTCTTTAACTTTAACTGACACATACGTGCCTGGTTCCGAAGAAATTGTTCAATAGTACCCTAAATCAAGTTTTTGGAAAAAAGCGTTTACATACACACATACACACACAAAACACTATTTCTGCATACTAAACCCGTCAAAAACCTCCAAATTAATACTTTAGGCTTTAGGCAATAAGGATAAGATTTTAGGAATTTTCTGGTCGGGGCCCCACTAGATACAGTTAGGTTCGCCATAACTGTACGAAGCATGGAATTCTTCACTAGAACCTGATAGGGCCCCCATCAGTTTTTACTAGACTAGATAGTCTGAAAGGGGCCCCTTCAAAACCCAACTTCAAATAGGGAAAGATGGGGAAATTTCTGCACGGGTTTCGTATATTACCATATGGAAACCTTACATGACAAATGTATTACGATATGATGTAATAGATAGTAAAAAGTAAAAGAAAAACACAAAAAGAAGTGGATATATTTAGAAAATGGCAGTCAACCTGTTTTGGCATTTGGTCTAATTTTAGCCCAGAGTTGGGTTAAAAATGTATGTGTGTACTATTTTCCACGCCACCCGAGGGGTACAGTACGCGGCGCGTTTTTTTTTAGTGACTATTGGCTTGTATTTTGTACATACAATAAAATATGAGTCTTATTTACGCATATAACAACATTCTAAGAGATTCCAAAACACTACAAAACATTTAAATCTTATTTTAATGAGTTTGGTACCAAAGACCAGTCATATAATTGAGAGGAAGAGGATTAAGCCTTCTCCTGTATTTTTAAATAAAACTCTGATACAACTAACGCTTTTAGCATGTTAGTTGCATGCGGTTGTGTCATCTTCGGTGGAGGGCTATGCAAGCAATGCCCGATAACGTGCGTAATTCGACTTTAAAAAACAAGTAAATAATAAAATGTTATATCTCTCATACATCCGAAGTTATAGCGTCTTGAAAAATACCCTTTTTTATGAAAGTTTGCTAAACCATAAGCTTTTTTTTAAATATCGCATTTCTACTATATTTGCTTTAAAGGTTTTTCTTACAATAATAATATAAGCACATAAAATAACATACAAATCTGAATAACTTCAATTATTCCTGAAATATATCTATAAAACTTATTTTCTTTTAGAAGATGATGCCCTTGATTTTTATGGATACAATTCAGAAATTATTTTAAAATTTAAGGTTTTTATGTTCTTGGATATACTTTTATTATTATAACAACTGTTAACGTAAATTGCAGTAGAACCGCGATATTTAAAAAGAAACTTACTTTTTAACGAAATTTCCGTTTAAGTAGGTATTTTTCAACACGCTATAACTTCGAACGTGTGAAGATACAACTTTTTGCAGATGCCCGTGCAGAAATTGCCCAACTTGTTCCCAAGTTCCGATCTGGGCCCGATCGGATTTTCCACATGTGGTCTCAAGGGGGCAGGTGGTGTGGCTCGCGTCAGATCCACGTCGAAACGGGTTAGGTTAGATTATTTTCTTTTTATATAAAACTTCAAATGCCGAAAGCAAAAATTAAATTGCGAGTTCGGATGCACAGAATTGTTGGTGAAATTTTCTGTATCCGCAATGAAGATGAAGGTAAGTTTTAATTCACTAGATTCAACATAAAAATCATGAAACCTAACTCCCAGATTAAATACAAAATTAGTGTTTCATTTGTTTTTCATAATTGTTTAAATCTAAATAATTTTATTAACAGTGTAATATGTTTATTTTATTTTTAATGTAAATGGATTATTGCCAAAAAGTTGACCATTCTAAGTCCCTATAATTTTTCACATATTCTGTGAATAATTAATTTTTTCTAAATATTAGGGCAGAATGTAGAAAAGTTTAAAAATTTTAGACGACTTTGTTCAGAAATAATAAATAAAAATGCTTGAAAAATGCCGGGTGATGCGATATCCTAAACTACAAATTTAAAATAGAAAATTGCTAAATAATATTAAAAATATTCTTGTAATAATTTGGGCGTATGAAAATCGATTGAAATTAGTTGCAAAAGATGATTATGGACTAATAAGTTAAATATTTTGCAGTTAAAGATAATAAGAATAAATACTCTAAACTTTAAAATAATTTATATTGTACATAAATTTCGAAAAAATAAATGAATAAAAACGAAAAATTCTTAGAAAAGAAAGAAGGACTTAAAATAATTTATTATCTCAAACTGAATTTTCAATTTGAATTTACCGCGCTTATCTCGAAAGTTTTTGATTGGTCGACTGTTCATATTCGATTGTAAGTAATAAAGATAGGCACCACGGCAAAAATAAATAATGGTGAAAAGTTTTTTGTTAGTTGTATCGTTACATGTTGGACCCTCTTCAAAAGAGATATTTTCAGCTTGCAAAGATACCCGTAAGTTTTTTCAAACAAATTGAATATAAAATAAAGCGTTAAAATAACAGTAATGTTTTAAAGAAAGTTCACAATTCATTTTTAGCTTCTGAAGGTTTCCAGCAATGTATTCGAGAAAGCGTCGTCATTTTGAGCGCATTTACTATTTATTAATATTTTTAAGCTTTTTAGAAATTTATATGTATATCATTAAGCTGTCTCCCTTTCGGCGAGCCTCTAGGGGTAAGCGTGACACTATCCGATTCGGGTAGTATTTTTTAGGTGGATTTGTAGTAAATGGGCTCACCACACCCACGACGGCCAACAGCAACGCAGTAGTATCAGACGGTCACCCATCCAAGTACTAACCGCGCCCAACACTGCTTAACTTTAGTGATCTAACGGGAACTGGTGCTTCCAGCGCGGTATGGCCGTTCTTGCTTATAATTGAAAATACAGATTACTTTATACAAAATATATGAATATTCGGATTAGTATTTTTTCGAACATAACCTCACTTTTTAAATCTCTTTCCACGTGCCCCATGTGCGTTAGTCAATCAATATCCATATGGAGAGTTTGACACCGGTAAAGAATTTGAAGCAAATACGTTTTTAACCTATGTTTAAAAAAATAAATATTACCATTTTACGTTTCAAAAATCAGTTTTTTGCAGAAATTGATTCTCCCGGTGACTTTCAAGACAATGGATTCTTGTACGAGTTTATAAAAAACCAGAACTGGCAATACGTTTTTGTCAAATTACATTTTTATAATACGTACGTATAAAATTATGCTTCGTTTGAAATGTGATCACTGAATTTTTTTCATGCTTTTACAGAAAGTTCAACTAACTTTGATTCCACTCAAAACTCTTTCGAAGTGAACGATAAAGAAACTCTGTCAAAAATCGTGGAAAAGATAGTTATTTTTTTATTTACTATAATTATTACTTAAAATATAATTGATCAAACCATGATTGTTTTTTTTCTTCTATTTAGACGACTTGCTGATAAGGAAAATCAGGAGTTTGAGGGCTGAAATTACAGAAGTGTAGGCTAATAAAGTCTCTCTAATGAATATGTTCGATAATATATCCTGCACAAACTACTTCCCAAAGCTAACTATTTATTGCTATTAAAGAAACTTTTAAATGGTACTTTTTGTAGAAATCAAAAAATTAAAGGGGCCACATCTGGGCCAGACCGGGCCCACATTTTCGAGGCCCAGATGTGGGCCCGATCGGGTAGGGCGTTTCAATTCCGGTCTGGCGCTAGGCAGATTACCCTATCGGGGCCACATTTTTCCAGATCGGGGCCCGATCGGCGCCACATCAGAATTTCTGCACGGGTGTCCCTTTTATTAAGTTTTCTTTTACTGACTATTTTTATGCACCGTGTACAGGAAATATGCTATTTTGCCAAAATTAAAACTAAATTTTGTTTACAAATTTTTCGGAAAAATAAAATATCCCAAGGCTGTATTATTTCTTAAACTATATCAGATAAAATATTCTTATTTTTAGTTTTAGATAGAATTTAATGCAATTTAATTTTTCTAGAGATGAATTTGAATTAGAATGCTCTAAAGTAAAGAAATATTTGAAGAAATGATAAGAACTGAAATTTTTCACACTCATTCCAAAATTTTAATGAGTCCCGAATGTTTAAAGATGTTTAACGTGTAAATACGTTGCATCAATTACTATTAAATTCTGAGCAGAAATGGAATTGCAAATTTAAAACTTCAAACTTTGTTGAAATTTGAATGGCATCTTTGAAAGTTAGACTATTTTACTTATTGAGGGGGTGGGGCGTACTCTTTTTAATTCCTAAATGGAATTAGGACAAAAAAATTGGTTATGTCTTCCTTTCGTCTTCTACTACGTTTATTTTTGGATTTTGAGACTTGGAATGAAGCATTTCCATGTTTCGAACCCTAGTCAGGGACTGGCATTTTTTTTAACATTTAAAGAGCCCGTGGGGGCTTCTTTGAACCCAATGCGTCAGTCTGTACTAATCCTATCTATCAACAGTAAAATGGCTTGAATACAGACAAATCTGTTTTTTTTTTAATACCAAAGAGAATGCATTATATTACAAATTATTTATTTAATTTTAAATTAGTAAAAAAAATGGTTTTAACCAAAAAAACCGAAAAATTACTTTTTTTTTGAAAAAAATAGCTCTGCCTTTTTCTAATGATTCGATTTGAAAATTTCAATCCGGATTTTAAAGAGGATTTTTTGTGAAGGAAAACACAGTGACACAATTTGTTTAAAAGTACAAATATTAAAGTTTTTATTTATGAATGAAAGAGTAATCATAAAAAAACAGTTCAAGTGCAAAAATTACCTCCCTCAATCATTCATATGATGCAATTTTCACAGAGTCCGGTGTTCCTTGAAAATAGGTCAGTGGGTGGCATGTTTGACAGAAGACTTCAACTTCATTCTCCAAAGACCCACGAAATTCTAAAATCATGCATGCATATATTTTTTGAAACTTTAAAACGAAAAAATGAAACTGACGCTTCTCTACAAAATGTATACGTATCACTAGTTTTTACTTCCACACTGAAAAAAAATTTACTTGAGTCAAGGAAATACGTTTCTTTGGGTTTCTTTCTTTCGATCAAGGAATTGTTTACTTCAGTTAAGTTAATATTGCTTAGATGCAAAAGATTCACGCATTTATTCAAGAAAATGATTTCTCTGGTGACATTTCTTTAGTATGAGTGAATATTTCTTGGCATCAAATGTTAAAAATATTAAGTCAAAGAAATAATTTTCTAGGTTTATTGAATATCTTTTAGGCGCCTAAAGAACTCCTTCTTTAGTCCAAGGAAATCGATTCCTTCAAAGGGATAAATATTTTTCAAAATCAAATAATTCATACATCATTGGATCAATTAATTTATATTTTGTGAGTCAAGAAAATATTCACTCACGAGAAATGAATTTTCATGGAATTGAAGAAATATATATTCCATGCTAAGAACTGTCAAAATCATAACAATAAAACAATGATCTAAATTTAACAAATATTCTTTCACAATAAATCGATATTCGTTCAATTGAAAAAAAAATTATTTAACACTATAATTTGATAATATTGTTGCAACAAAATAATTACTTAAATTGAAGAAATGCTTATTCAAGATAAATGAATATTCATTCAGTTAAACAAATATTTATTGCATTCTAACAATTATCATAATCAATACAATAAAAAAACGGATTGAATTTCAAAAATGTTCTTTCAATACAAATGTATATTCATTAAATTGAAAAAAATATTTATTGCAAGCTAGAAGTTGATATAATCATTGCAACGAAATATTTCATTTGCTTACTAGAATTAAATTATTCATAACAAATAAACAGTTATTTCAACGAAGCAATTTGTTTTTTATTCAAATATTTAATATTTGGCGTAATTTCTTTCAATTTCATACTTCTTCATATTCAAGAAATATGTTGTTAAATTCCATATCCATGTTTTCGATTTGAAGAAATATTTCTTTGGCATTTATGGTGAGGGTTAAATACGGCTTTCCACCTTAGCACTTCCATGCGGCGACAGCGTCGTGGTCATGGCCAGCCTAGTGCGGTTTGCACATGCGCACTCCGCCGACGGCCTGACATGAAACTTTACGCCCGCTACATAAAACTTTACGCTCGCTACACATACACTGCACCACGCAAGTGAGAATACGAAAAAAATTATCTTTATTTTTTTTTAAACTTGTATCGCTGGACCTCACAGACACCCTTCTGCTAATCATGCACTCAGAAAAAGATTTGGTTGAACCAAAAAAATGTTGGTTGATTCAACCCTAGAATATGGTTATTATATGGACAACAAAATATTTGGTTGAACCAAGAAAACTTTTTGGTTAGTAAGCTTTGGTTCATTATACCATATGTTTTGTTTGATCCAAGAAAATATTTTGGTAGATCCGAGCAAATATTTTGGTTTATCCAAGCAAATACTTTGGTTGATCTAGACAAAGATTTTGGTTATGTCGAGCAAATATTTTTTGTAATCCAAGTAAATGTTTTGTTTGATCCAAATAAAAATTTGGTTAATCCAAGCAAATGTTTTAGTTAATGTAATCAAACATATTAGTTGATTAAAGGAAATATTTTGGTTCATTTAAATAAATGTTTTTGTTGGCTTAAGTATAGATTTTATTTGATTTAACTAAAACGTTTACTTGAACTACGAAAGGACCCCGTACAATTTGCATTGCTAATGACTTGCCGTGGAAATGTCTTGTCTTGTGATATTTGTAGTTAAAAATAAACTACCAAATATCACAAGATGAGACATTTCCACGGCAAATCATTTACAATGTAAATTATACAGGATCCTTTTTTTATTTGATACACTGAGAAAAAAACTTATTTGAATCAAAGAAAATTTCTTTGATTCAAAGAAACGGTAGAGCAGAATATGGCCGAAGAAATATTTCTTTACTTTAAAGAAATGTTTTATTTGTATCTAAGAAACGCTATACTTAAGACATCGAAAAATTTACTTGACACTGTCAAATATTCGTTGAGCGAAATAGAATTTTTATTGACTGTAATAATAAGTATCTGATATGAATAGGTGAGTTCCGTAGCGTAAAGAAGTATAGCGTAAGTTCAAGAAAGTAATTATCACATACAAATAAATGTAACTCGGACTGAGTAAAAAATTTTTTTGAACCAAATATATGATTCTTTGATTCAAATAAGCGTATTTTTTGGTAAAATAAACATTTCTTTGCAGCAAAGAAATTTTTTGCAACGG
>CAKNWT010232438.1:0-13625 GCA_932066315.1 Andricus coriarius
ATTTTTACGTTCGACAGAGTAACCTGTTAGGTAAACAATTTTCCATTTCCCTATCATTGCATCATTTATGTCATGGGCTCTTGGTCTATAACTCACTCCAGACATTCCCCAAAGCCTTAGCAGCAGCCTCCAAATTCCTGAGCTCAAGCTCAGGGTCGGTGCTTTTTCCTCGTGCATCAAGCTGTGTTCCTCTTAGGTTTCGTGTGGCAAAAGGACTCCTGTTAGTTGTTTGCTTAATGGTGCCATTCTGCGCTCAACAAGATTAAAAGCACTGCGCCCTGGAGCATTCGTAGCTACCAAAATGGCATCCAGATAGAAGGTTCGGAAATGTTGAATGGCGAATGCGATAGTTTTAGGAAATCTGTAAAATAAAGGATGAATCAAGCATTGTTCATCAAAGTCACAGTTATATGCGAGTTTCATGTAGGAGCTTACCTTAGATTTTTGTGCGGACCTCTATCTACAGTTAATATCATAATTGACTCAACATGACTCTCGTCATTTTTCAGAATATCTGAAAAACTAGGCTCTTTCAATAAAGTATGAATATCATGGGTGTGAGTCGCCGCAGTAGACTGAGAGTGTTTTCCACTTCGAATTGCAATGAACATTGGGTCGCTATAAGTAACACCATTGGGATCACCTATGCCGTTTGGCTTAATACAAATTCCAGCGTAAACTGAAGGTATAAGCTTGTGCCTCTCTCCAATAATAAAGTCGTGGTCTGAAAGCTGGACTCTGTAGTCAACGTTAATGACAAGGGATTGCTGCTCTTTGGCAGCGGTGATCCCGATTGGCACGCGTGCCTTGTCATCTTGAGACGAAAAAGCGCATTGCTTCGGTCCCAGATTTGAGGCAAGCGAGTCTAAATTTCTTAAAGTAGCAACTAATAACTTACCATCAGGGTGCTGTTTGTGTAAATCATTGCTAGGTATGGAAAGGCGAGCCGGCACTGTCACTACATGGCGCGATGTTTGTCTGGTTCGAGAATTAATGGGAATAAGCCTAGTGTAAAGAGCACTTCGTGAAATTGTCAAGCCTAGTAATTTCTGATATTGCCTGATATTTGGCATTATTTTCTTTATCTTTCAGTAGTTGTTGCTGTCTTACTAGTTCTTTACGTGTTTTCTTTAAATAATGTTCGAAGTCTAGATCTAACTGTACATCTCTTGCTAATAAAGTAGATGATAGTCAGCTTTCTAATGCAGTGATCTTAAGTCGTACAGAATCTTGCGCCGGGGCCGCGTACTTGCGTTTCACCACATTTACCGGCTGAGGATTGTTCGGATTTTTAGGCGGATCCTCAAGAATTTCCTTAAAATTATCAGCAGATGCTCGGCCGCTGCAGCCATTCCTAGAAGATTCAATGAGAGTAAATGGCCCATCACTACTTTTAATATTTTACTTTGAGCAAGACGATACCTGTGCGTAAAAAACAAATTGAAAAAATGTAAGAACAGAGTTCTAAGATAGTATATGGTGTATCGAGGGCTTCAAGAATGCTATATTGACGAGTGTGAATTTGCTGCCCGAGCGAAGCGGGGGCGGCAGTCACACGAAGCAAAATAGCTTTACGCCTTTGATACACACCATACTTTTTGTCCTACCCTCATTCAAAACAAGCATGTGAAGCAGATAGAGGATGTTTGGTGTACTTGACAATTTTTTCAAAGATAAAGATCAATTCCTCCATATGCTAACTTGCGGGACGCAGTGTATGCGTAGCGGGCGTAAAGTTTCATGTTGGCCCAGCAGCGGAGTGCGCCTGCTTCACGTGCATGCAATGGCGCGTTTTCAAGGGAGGTCGGACAAAAAGATATTATTTTTCTCAGCACTTTTTTCAAATTTAAATATAATATTAACGGTATGAAAATTAAAGCACATTTTGAGCTTGAGCTTAGTTTATTCGTGTTGAATTGTATTAATTCAAATAGGACGAGCAAAGAAAGAATTTTAATAAAATATAAATAAAAAAGTTTTTTAAAATACGTTTTTATTTATATAATATGCACTAAAACATAAAAAATAATTGTTGTAAAGTAAAATTAAAAGAACCTTACTATATTAATATATTATATGAACTGTGTTAAAAAAAAATTTATTTATTTTATTTTTTACTTTTTAATCTTTTTGGTACATACACAAGCTCATTTATTATGTTACTATACATATTAAGGTTGTATGTAAAAAAATCGATCTCTGGTAGAATTTTGAATAAAAGAAGCTATATTTAAATAGAATGATTATTTATATGCTAAATTAATGTCAAGTTTTTCAACGGTTCCGATGCGGAGATAATTAATGTCAAAGTTGACTACTTTAACACGTAATTCATGGGCAATGCATAGTCACTCTCCTCATTTTAATTTGTAGTAATCAAACGTTCTGGTAGAGAAATGTAAAAAATGTCGATATAGGTTCTGCTTGAAAATAGAAATTTTCGGAAAAACATCAAATTCCTCCACGGTGCAGTTTCAAAGATAATCTAATGAAAAACATTGAAATTTTAGTCACTTTCAAACGGATAAACGTAACAGTATCGCGACACGGCAACACTATTCCCTCTCACCAGCTTGCCTGCTGTACGCACTCGACACACACACTCACACGCAAAACCAGCTTGGAAGCGTCCGGTAAATTGCGACGTTGCGCGATCTGCGAATCTGCCGTTGGCATAGGAGGGGTGACTGAACATACACACACATACTACGAATTCTAAGTCAGTGGCGCACTGAAAATTTTACCATGCGGGCCCGTGAAACTTTTTCAACATAGCATGGCTCGACGGCACCCCGCGGGACTCTACTATTTGTACGCGGATGGGATTTACATCCAACCTTAAACGCTTTTCATACAGATGTACTACAATATAATTATTTCACATCTCCTTTTATTTATTTACATGGCAAAATTAAAAAAGAATGTCTAATAAAAATTCCTTCTATACATGCGCGAACTTGTTTACTATATGTACTGAACGTATGGATGTATACGCTGTATAGCTAGAGTTGGATGGAGAATTTGTTTCAATAAAAGCGTATAAAAAGAGACGAAAATTGTCACTTCTACATTCTAAAAGAAAATAAATCTTTAATTACCTGAGTAAAGAAGTGAAGCAGATTTGTCTGCGTTGACTTCGTCTCGGCCTTCAACTCTGAAATTTTCTCATCAATAGCGGCATTTAACTCTGTGCCACCAAGCTTCTCTTTAAGATTCTTCCGGTGCTCATTGCACTTATCCTGGATACATTGTTTCCTTAGTCACTGGCATAACGTTTTGAGAACGCTTCGTATAAATCCCTGTATGTAGCCATTATTTACGTTGGCGTAAATAATGTGTGTACACAAACATTCGCTGCGTTTGACAAAGGCATATCAAAACAACAGCGGCGCGCGCTAGATCAGTTTACAAAAAGGCATACAGCGCCCGACTTGTCATAACGGGCCGGCGGCGAATAGAGCAAGTAAAATAGAGTGTGACAGAAGCCGCCATTTTAACCTACTAATAGCGCGATTTTTAAAAGTGAAAAATGGGTAGTTTGAGTAGAATTAATGTAGCTACTGTGATAGTTCGAACTGAAACAATAATTGATGTAGTAAGATATTACGTCAGAATGGTTTACCCCCCCCCCCTCTTCTGAGGTAAGGTCATGTAGAGATTTTTTAAACCCTCCTCCCCCTCGGGCCCTTCCGTAATTAATGAATGGCCCCTTGGTCAGAGTTACCCAACCTAGCGTAGATTCTTTATGAAAAAATTAAAGCACATAAAAAAATTGAAGCAAATGAAAAGCAACGATTAATTAATATGAAAATAAGAAATTAAAAATGAAATGTTAAGAAAAATGTTTAAAGATCAACGGGGATTGCAAATATGAACCGATTTTTTAATATCTTTTTCTTTTATTTTGTCGCAATAATATAACGGAGGTTATGCAACATATCAAAATTCGATTAAATAATATTGTAGCCCGTGTAGGAATGGTAACAGGGATCCGACCGGGAGCCGGCCGGATAGCCCCAGTTTAAACCGGGCGCTAGCTGGGGATACTGGCCGGGATTCGGCTAAAAATGTCACGGTAAACTTTTTTAACGATAAAACTGAATTAGATTGGGCCTCGAATAAAGTAAATTCAAGAATTCGAAAATGCCAGTCCGAGAATGATTCATTTCTCACATGTTGCAATATTTTCAATTTTCATATACAAATTCTTAAGCATGAAAACTGAATTAAAAAACAGGGCTTCCAGAATTGGGCCGAGAATTAATTTACATAAAGAATTCAAATATTCCAGTCCACGATAATTCATTTCTCATTTTCTGTACTGCCTACAATTTTCAAATAAAAATTCTTGAACTTGAAAAATTGAATGAAAAACCAGGGTTTCAAAAATTAGGTCTCAAATTATTTCCATTAAAGAATTATAGACTTTTTGTGAAATTATAGAAAAACTCTATTTAATTGTCCAAGTAAAAGTGAATATTTTTAAATGATAGAATTAAAGTAGAAACCAATTGGGCCTCCAATTAATTCAATTAAAGAATTCAAAAATTCCAGTCCAGGATAATTCATTTCTCATATGCTGTACTATTTTAAGTTTTAAGAAAAAATTCTTGAACTTGTAAAATTGAATTAAAAAACAGGGCTTCAAAAATTGGGCCTCAAATTATTTCCATGAAATAATTCTACAATTTTTGGAAAAATATAGAAAAACTCTATTCTGTTGTTCCTGAAATGTGGCATGGTATGCATGTATGCAATGCATCGCGTGTATTTCTGTATGCTAGTGACCTCTCACTGGACATGGCGGTACTTGGTACCTTGGTTTTACTGACATAAGTCGTCGAACGATCTTTGCGTTGGTCAGGTCGATATTCATTTGTGTATCCTTTTAACGTATCGCAGCCATTTGATATAAAATCACAGTTTAGCGTCATTGCTTAATTTTATTTCGCAATTCCTAATTCTCTATCTCAATAGGTTATATCCCCAGAAGCGTGTGTGTGAAGTAAAAAGGCGAATGCCGAACAAGTTTGGTGTTTGAGGGGAAGCGTCAGAATCATTGTGAGTTCTTTCGTTAGTTCGTATATACGTGCACAAATGAGTTCTACGTACTCGGCACGGATTAAAACACTTGGCAAAGATAATTGTGATACGTGGAAGCTTTAGTTCGAAGCGTTGGCAATAAAAAGTGATTCTTGGGAATATGTGTGCGGTGGGAAGTCTAGGCCTGCTGTAACAGTAGGAGATGCTGCATCGGAAGCAGTGGCAAAAACATGGGATGTAGCCGATCGAAAGGCGCGCTCCGATTTAGTTTTAGCGATTAATCCTTCCGAACTAAAACAGATTAAAGGTTGCACAACAGCCCACGAGATATGGAAGAAGCTGCATTCGATTTATCCATCGACCGGGTCGGTTAGAAAAGCGACTCTTCTCAAACAGCTAACATCACATAAAATCGCTGATCCACCAAATGAAGGTAGAGATCAACGGCAATCTCTTGACAATTTTATTGTTTCATAGCCTATCAGCTAGTTTTAAAAACTTTCATTGTGCGATTGAATCGCGAGATGAGTTGCCTAAACCCGAAACTTTGAAAGTAAAAATTATGGAGGAAAGTGAAGCAACACTTTTGAAAGAGCGACAATTTTCGCCTGGCGCCATGACCGCGAGTCAGAATCATGTGCAGAAGAATTGCAAATGGAAGTTTAAGAAAGTGTAGCACAAAGCATCTGAGTGCGGCAAAGAACCGAAACGAAGTGCAGCTACAGCGGACATGTATTTTCTTGAATCAAGAAACAAGAGAAACATCAGCTTTAAATGTAGTATGTGAGTCAGAGGAAAGAAAGTAATGATTTGATAGTGGGTGCACAGCGCACGTGTGCAACGTTGAAAATAAATTCGTGTGTAGGAAACGTGCGATAGTGAAAAGCTGAATTTGGCGAGTAATGCTACTATGAAAGTAGATGCCAAAGGCACCTTGAAGTTGACCGTAACAATTGACAATGGTACCGCAGTAGTGAATCTTGAAAAGATATTGCATGTCCCAGACCTTAGCGCATCTTTGTTGTTTGTAGGCAAAATTACCGACAAAGGTTTCGAATTAGTCTTTCGAAAACATGAAGCTGTGGTTGCGGACGAAACCAGTAACGTGAAAATGCTTGCGATTTTGCGAAATTTGGGATTTATATTTCATTCGTGAAAGTGCGAAAATTGCGGATACAGTGACACAAAATAGCGGTGTAGAAAATGTGAAAATTGTGGAACGAACGTCGCCGGCACATTATCGAAAAGGATTTGAGAAAAATCTTAAACAAAAGCTTAGCTCTCAGTATAGAACTTAGTGCAAAAGAAAAATAACCCGCGTGTCATTCATGCGTTAAGGGCAAGTTGGCGCAAACTCATTTTCCGAAAAGCTCGTCTCGAAGCACAGAAGTGCTTGATATTGTTCACACAGATTTGTGCGGCCCAATTCGTACGTATTCGATGGGCGGTGCAAATTACTTTTTGACTTTTTTAGATGACGTGACGCGATGGTGTTAGTTGTGATTTTTAAAGAGCAAGGATCAAGTGCTTGAAGCTTTTAAAAGCAATAAAAATCCAGTGTAGAACCAAACGGGTAGGAAGATAAAGCAAGTGCAATCGTACCATGGCAGAACATACAGCAACAATGTCTTCAACAAGTATCTTGATAAGTCTGGTATTAAGAAGAGACTCACTGTACGATGCACTCCCCAGCAAAATGAAATATCGGAACGAAAAAACCGCATTCTAGTTGAAATGGTGAGGTGTATGTTGTTTGAGGCTGATCTCCAAAAACCTTTTGGACAGAGACCGTATCGACGACGAATCTTTTTCGAAACCGATGTCCTTCCATTAGTTTAGGTGGCAGGACACCGTTCAAAAAATGGAGGAGGCACCAGCCGAATCTTTCTTATCTCCGAACTTTTGGGTGCAACTCATTTGTACTGAATAAAACAAAAGGAAAAGAAAAATTTGACGCACGTGCTCGACAGTGCATTTTCGTTAGATATTCAGAGGAGTCGACAGGGTATAGGATCTGGCTGTCGGCTGAGAGAAGAGTAGAAGTTAGCAGAGATGTTCACTTCATGGGTGAGGTCACACTAATGAAAGGCAGTGACGATTTTCTTTCAGATAAAACTTTCCAGAAAATGATGGTTGATAAGCTCCGTGGAAATAAATGGGTAAATATCGAAATGAACCCCATTCAAGAATCACCTCCAACAGTCGATGATGTCAATAAAAGTTCATCAGAAGAAGATAAATGGGAAGCATCAGATGATGCCGTAGAAGCCGCTATAGATGAAAACTTTTACGAAAACGTCAGTGAAGATGGAGCCAACGAGGAAGCAGAGCCAAGAAGATAAGCTGGGCGACCTAGAATTGTACGAACTGGCAATCCTGGAAGACATTCAAAGGAGTACAGGGTCGCAGATGATAGAATAGTTTTCGATGAATCTGACGATTACGCGAACATGGCTGCAGTGTCGCTGAAAGAAGCACTCAATGGAGATGAGGCCGGTGAGTAGAAAGCAGAAATTCGAGATGAGTTTCGTGCACTAATTGAGAACCAAAGTTGGGTGTGTTTCGGAGATAACCATCCTCTAAATATCTCAGCTCGCGCGGTTGGTTTAACAAACCAACGATTTCGCTAAGATTGAAGCTGTCATTAGAACTGACACAAGTATCCGGTTGAATACCTTTTTATACTCTTCAATACGGTTTGTACCCGTTTGATATCCATCTTTCCTCTTGAATAATGATCTTATCCGGTGCAACTATCCATTTTCATTCTTCTGTATCCATTTTTGTGTATTACAATCCATTTTTATACATATACATTTCAATCCTTAATTTTTTATCCCCGTCTCAATCCTTATCTCTCCGCCAACGAGTTAGATTTGATCTCGTCACCTATCGTGGATTGAAAATGTATCCGTTTTAATCAATTCTTATCCTCTTTAATATTTTCTCCATGGAAAGAATTGGCTATTCGTTCTAATCCATAATTTTCTATCCATCACATTATCCTTGTATATCCTCGACCTACTTTGATTTTTCTCGTTATATAACACAGATAGAATCTTAAACTGGCCAATCATTGCTTATTCTCTTTAATCCGTTCTCCACGATATAAATTAGAAAAAATATGAATTGAAACGAATAAGAAATATATTTATATTTTTTATCCGTTTCAATCTATAATTTTCTATCCGACAACCTATTCTTTTATATCCGCGACCTACTTAGAGTTTCCTTGTTATCAAGCACGGATACGATACTTATCCATGCCAGTTAATACTTATCCTCATGAATCTTTTCTCCACAGAAAGAATTGGCTATGCGTTCTAATCCATAATGTTCTATCCGTCTGCCTATACTTATCTATCCGCGACCTACTTTGACATTTCTTTTATCTATCACGGATAGAATACTTATCCATGCTAGTCAATATTTATCCTCATGAATCTTTTCTCCACCGAAAGAATTGACTATCCGTTCTAATCCATAGTTTTTTACCCGTCACCCTATCTTTGTCTATCAGCGAGCTACTTTGATTTTTCTCATTATGTGAACCGGATAGAATCTTAATTCGTGCCAATAATTTTTTATCATCTTCAATCCTTTCACCATAAAATGTATTGCCTATTTGCACAAATCCATTATTTTCTATCCGTCACCGTATTCTTTTCTATCCGCGTACTACTTTGATTTTATCTCGTCACCTATCACGGATTGAAAAGGTATCCGTGAGAATCAATGCTTATCCTCTTCAAGTCTTCTGTCACCTAATCCTTGTCTATCCGCGGACTACTTTGATTTTTATCATTATATAAAAAAAATTATTGACTGTCCGTTATAATTCGTGATTTTCTATCAAATACGAATTAGCATTATAGTTTTCACGACAGATACATACGTATAGAATTTTTTTCAATCAAGCTGATACGCGAGGATAGAATATTATTAGTTCAATGCAGATCCTAAAGGATAGACGAGGATAGAGTATTACTAGTTGAAGTCTTATTAAAATGGATAAATATGGATGGCATAATTTTACTTGAAGACGGATTTAAACGGATAGATATGGATAGATAGGATAAATAGGATACTATCTCACGGATAGATACGGATACAAAATTTTGGACTGAAACGAATAGGGGCGGATTAAATTCCACTTCACGTATTGAAAATTATTCAAACGGATGAAGATTTCAAAATTTTACAAAGGATAGAACATGATTGAAAAGGATACAAAGTTCTCATTCAAACGGATAAATAATTCTATCCGTTTGAGTCCGCTAATTCCTATCCGTTTGAATCCGTTGACTTCTAGCAGGGCTGTCCAATTGTTACAGATCCATTAGTACTATGAGCCCCCGCACAGTGAATGTCATGGAAATGACATGGCCGATGAACTAATCAGAAATGGCTCTCCATAACAGAAATTGTAATCCTGTTACGAAAAACAAAAATTTCCATATGTTTAATTAAAAAAAAACGGTTAAACAACCACCACAGGGTCCCACTGGAAGCAACTGACATCTATGAAAATGACACCGGCTTACAACGAAAGGCCTGCAAAACCCTCTTGTGAAACAATAACAGTTTCGCTCCTCCGAGAGCACCGATCACAAGGACAATTAGATTAATCAAATATTTTGGGTACAGTCGTTGCAGCTCCTTCTTAAGGTCTTGATACCTCTCCTGCTTTTCTTTCTCTCTGCCAGTGATGTTGTAGTCGGCCGGAGCCGAAAATTCGATCACGAATATAGTTCTTTTCTCGAAGTCTTGAAGAACGATGTCAGGCCTCGAGTGTGCAATGGAGACTGCTGTCCGAAACTCGTAGTTCAAGAAAATTTGGCACTTCTCGTTTTGGACAATTGACTCTATATCCTTCGGAGCGTTTGGCAGGGTAGGGTAGCGGCCAACACCGTAAGAGCGACAAAGATGGTCATAGAGCACTCTCAGGGCCGCGTTATGTCTGCAGAGGAACGTCGTTCCCGCGTCAGCGGGACATCCGGATAGTATGTGTACTAGGTACTCAGCGTGTGCATGACACCGTCTGGCATGCGAAAATGAAAACCTCTGTACCTGAACTAAGTCCTGATGATCGAAGGAAAGCGAAAGTTTGCTCCTTCGACAAGGACTGACTTTCCACATTTCTGTGAAAGTTTCTGTGCAAGTTTCTGTACATTTTCTTGTCGAGTAGCTGTTGGCGTAATTTTTCAACCTCTGCTTTCTTTACTTCGGCTTTTAGAAATGAACCATCCGGATAGAGTAATGCACTTTCCTCACATCTGATGTTAAAATTCAGGACAAGTGTCTAGGCCGCCTGCTCTGCGGCTATGTAAAGGAACGCTCCACTGCCAACAATCTCGAGTTTCCTGATCATTTTTAGCAGAGGATCTCTGCCATTTGCAATGATGTAAGCTGTACTCAGAAGAATTCGGTATGATGACATTGGAGATTCAGAAGTCCGCGTCCGCCTTGACATTTTGATATGTATAATTGCGGAACGGACGAATTGAAATATCTTACGTGTGGCGATATCAAGGGCCTTATGTTTGTTCTTCGTCGATTGAACCACCCCAAACGAGTAGAGTAGAACCGGGACCCAGGTATGTATAGGTATCTTCAGTGTCAATATGCCTAATAACACTTATATCTACAAGTTTAGGGTCATAGGGAACGCCAATAATCTTTTCTTTCTTCAGATGAATCTTGGCACACTTGTCCAATCCAAAGTCCATATCACACTCTCCTGCGTACTTCTTGACGATATTTAGAGCAACTTGAAATTTCCTTGCACCAAAAGCATAGGGGACCTTGTTGTTTATCACACGATAATTTTCCGATGAGATAGTAAATATAGTAAATATAGCTTTCCGGTAGTCAATCCACGCCATTGTGCAGGTTCTCGCGGTAGCCTCCTACACCTTTTTTCGAGCCACGTTGTTCGTACATATATCTCCACACAGGCTCAATTCTTCGAACAATCCTCCCGGACAGCTTGAATGATCTTATACATGTTATTGGCCTGTAATTCTCTGGGTTGGACAAGTAGCATTTTTTCGGATAAAGTATAGTGCGTCCTAACACCAGCCACTGCGGAATGGGCTTTTCCGACTTTAAATATGAGTTCAATATGCGAGCTACATGCTTGTGTGTAGAAGTATATTTCTTCCACCAGAAGTTCTTGATACCATCTGGTCCTACAGCCGAAAAGTTCTTCGTGTCCCTAAGTGGTTTTTTCACCTCTTCGGTAGTGATTGATGGATATTTCTCCTCAGATGTTATGTGGTTGTCGCAAAACTCCTTGAAGCGGATGATATTATCATTATCTTTTTTTTTTGTCAGCCCCAGTGTTTTCGGTATCTTGTATACCTCTCTCCAAAAAGTCTTTACCTCGTTGAACTTGGGTGAATTTGTGACAAAAACAAAGATATCGCTGAAGAGGCGCGATGGGTAAGCGAGAAACTGTTGATTCTCCCTGACCCATCTCTCCCTCTCCTAGATTCTCCTCCTTGCGTCAGATAGTACCCATATTTTGTCAAAAATATGCTGCTTGATTGTCAGCAGGTTCAACTTGTTCAGTAAGACATCCAATCTTCTCATTCAGTTGATGCAAGCGTGTTTTGGTCTTTTGATCTATATTCGGTTCTAGCCTTCAATTTGAATCAACCAAAGCTCTCGCAGCACCATAAACTGAAAAATTGATAGTCCAGAGGACGGACACCTCCGAAATATCCTCAAGAAGGAAGGCATCCATTTAAGCCAGATCTTGGTGCTTAGGAGAAACTTGCATCTTAATTTTTCTTCTTGTCCTGAAATCGTGATCATCTCTCATAAGGCGCCTTCTTTCCGCGGTTCGTCTTAATATCGCTTCCTCATCTTTGTCTGCAGCTTGTTCAATCAGCGGTTAGGGAAGCGCTCTGTGTACATGTCCATTTTTCGAGAGGAAAGCACTTTGATTTTGCAAAGACTGATGCAACACGTGCGGAAGCTGCGATAGTTTCTGGCACCACAGAGTGGGCATACGCGCCATAAAGCCTCCGTTAACACGGATAATACTGACATCGTAGCAATCTAGCAAGTCATCCTTAAGTTGATTCGTCCACTGAATGAGGCGGTTTCACCGGTTCGTCAATGCATTTCTATCAAAATTGATTTCAGCACCCCGAGCTCCAGGATGATTGGCACTGTTTGCCGAACACTTGTCGAGTGCTCTGCGCATTCGATCGTTTTGAACCGCATCTACAACTTTATGGTGAGAAAGGGTTCATCCGCCCTTGTAGAGCCCCGTATGCAAGGATAAGGCTGCATACTCTGAGAGCTCGCCCGGTATCCCAGAGTCACCGTTTAGGACATCTAGCCCAGGTACCATTCAGCTTTCGGCACGGTTGCTACACCTCCGCTTAGTGGTTATTCCTTCAGAACCATCCCATATATTCAGCCGAAAACCTTGGTACAGGGACCCTCTATCCACAACCCGAGGACGCGTTCGGTGGCTTTGTCATAGTTATATATGCAGGGTGATCCTGAACTCATCATATTCATTGTACGTACACATTCCTTGTACAAAACTGAACAAAAAACATATAGGGCTCGCTATTTCCGCGCGTACATAAGCATCTTGCGCGAACTCTAGAATTTGAATCGGCGAAATCACTGAACAAGTGAGGTGATATGTTTTGAGAACTTCACGATGCTTCGAAATTGTTTGTCTCTGGTGAATATTAGAATTACTGACTTGAAGTGCATCACGTTCTAGAGTTCGCGCAAGATGCTTATGTACGCGCGGGAATAGCGAGCTCCCATTGGTTCTTTACAACTTTCAGTGAGTTCAGGATCGCCCTGTATATATATATGTCAAGAAAATGCCAAGACACTTGCGGGGAAAATGCAGAAGGCGGTCGTCCTTGGGTCGCTCCGTGTGCTCAGGGTGCACGAGACTTTTGCCGGATCATCGTATTGAATCCGTCGCAGACTGTAACCACCTATCTCACGGTCGTGAGACGTGGGTGCAGCTGAAATTTTACCGCGATTTCGCTGGGAGCGGGTGCAATTTTTCGGATTAGCACCTGCTCCCAGCGAAACCCTGCGGTTGTCCTTATGACAAACTTATATATATATATATCCGTTCGGTTTCGGTTTTGATTCCTTAGGAATTGAACCGAAGGGCCTATGACAAAGCCGCCGAACGCGTCCTCGGGTTGCGGATAGAGGGTCCATGTACCAAGGGTTTCTGCTGAATATGGTTACAATAATTAATAAGCAGTCGCGGACAATTGTCCAGGGATGGTCCCGAAGGAATAACCCCTAAGCGGAGGCGTGACAACCGTGCCGAAAGCTGAATGGCACCTGGGTGAGGTGTCTCAAACGGTGACTCTGAGATACCGGGCAACCTCTCAGAGTATGCAGCCTGATCCTTGCATGCGGGGCTCTACAAGGACGGACGTAACCTTTTCCCTAGCTGCTCGTGGGAACAACAATGACAACACCAAACATAGTTGTAGTAAGTGCGGTTCAAAACAATCGAACGCGCAGGGCTCCCACAAGTGGGTCGGACAACAATGCCGACTATCCTATAGTTGGGGGAGCCA
>CAKNWT010232448.1:0-12016 GCA_932066315.1 Andricus coriarius
CTATCCAAGTTCTCGCTGCATCATACTCACTAAAATTGATGGTCCAGACGTCGGACTTCTTAGAAAAATCTTCACGAAGCAAGTCATCCAGTTCAGCCATATTTTTGTGCTTAAAAGATTCCTGGATGTTGATGTTTCTCCTGGTTCTAAAGCATCGCTTTTCCTGTACTGGATGCCTGCCCTCTGTTGGTCGTAGTATCAAATTTCCTTCTCTGTCGCAGGCTCATTCTGGTCATCGGCACAGTTTCGCAGAATTTAAATCAAAAAGTGCGATAACTCTGGGTGTTTCTCGCACCGCAGAGCATGCAGTCGTGCCATGGAATCTTGTCACTCAAGAACCATACTGGTATCGTAGCACTTCAGCAGGTCGTCCCTCAGCCCATCCGTCTACTCAAAGTATTGAGGATTTCCTGGTCCGTCGTATTGACTCTGTCTTGATATACTCTTCCAACTCTAGGGTAGTCGGCATTATTGTCCGACCCATTGTCGAGAGTCCTGTTTGTTCGATTGATTTTAACCGCACTTCCAACTATGTATAGTGTTATCATTGCTGTTCTCACGAGCTACTAAGAAATGGTTTCGTCCAGCGTCCGGGATGCTCGCATGAGATGGTAAGACTATATACTCTAAGAGATCGTCTGGTTTTCCGGAGGCACCGGTTGAGACACCGCTCTCTGGTACCAATCAGCCTTTGGAATGGTTGCTTACGCATTGACTTTGGGTTTTTCCGTCGGGACTATCCCTGGACCTTTATTCGCGACTTTAGTTTGTAGCCCTTATCAGCAGTAACACTCGGTACAGGAACCGACTATTTGCAACCCGAGGACGCGTCCGGTAGCCTAATCAATGGATTTCCCATTGTGAATGGTAAAGTTTTCAACCTATTTTGCAACTTAAGTTATTCAAACTGCTAGTTATTGCAACTACTGTTTTATTTTTTGTTGTGAATATCACTTTTTTTCAACTTCCATCTGCTATTGAAAACATCAAATATTACATCAGGTGAAATTTAATATTGGTGACGATTTGAATAAAGGACACAATCATGTTTCTTGCAACACAAAGGTGCGAACACCAAGAATCTTCATCTTGACTTTGTATCTGGGATACCTTACAATTGTATTTCAAGAAAAAAGACAATTTCCGCCAGAGACGTTTTTGACCAAATTCCATTGTTAATTTCAGAAACTATAAATACCAAGATACTTAAAAATCTAATGCTCTGTTTCTTCTAGCATATTTCAGTTCGGATTTCGAGTGCTCACCTAATGGCGCCCCCATTCCTGGTGTGCCTCGTGGCATGCCATCTTCATCTTTTTCTGCGGACAGACAGCTGACTTCTGAGCGTTCTCTTCGTGCAAGGTCTAGGTCCCCTCCTGCCACCTGTATAGCTTCGCCTACTACCCTTATTGTTACGTCTGACGGAACAGGATATGGCCTTGACCAACTTCAATTTATTCGGCTTACTTCCTTGAAGAATCCGAACCGGATTCTTGAACTTCGAAGATACACGTTTCCTGATGATAAATCTATTCGAATGCTCGTAAAAAAGAAACTGTTTCGGCAAGTGCCAGCTGAAGAACATATTGTATTGTCAACATCCGATGGTGATGTTCTTGCAATACTGGAGAAACGTATTGTTCTTGCTGGATTATATACATATAATAACGGCGCTAAACATACAGTACGGGCAAAAATAAACATGGAAAGCGGAACGGTTACAACATTGAACCCCGATGAAATCACAGACGTACCAGTAGGCCCCTGTCGCCAAATCCTATTGAATTTTCGAGTAGAGCATGTGAATCACAATTTTCCACATCAATAATTTAATTTAAAAAAATGTTAAGCTAAAATATGAAAATGCTTGTGATTCGAAGTTGTATTAAAATGTTATCAGTAACTTATAATTACTGAAATAATAATAAAAGGTCATATTATGGTTCTTAAGGCTTCGATTTTTCTTTAATGCCCCAGTTAGTTTTTTAGTCACTTTCAAAATGGGGTTCGCAAGTTTTTTTTACAACAATATATACATTTTTATGATTTTGCAATTATTTTTTCTATTTCGCCGTGTCCACGGATGGAAATGTCTATATACGGAATGCTTTGGCATACCTCAAAAAGTTGTTTATGATACCTCGGTTGCGAGCAACAAGATTGTTTTTCTTGATTTTTTATCTGCGATGTCTCAAAACTATCTTTCGATAAAAGCAAAATCTTTGCCTCAACCGTTTTTAAGAAAAATCCATTTTTAATGTCAAGCAATCGCAATACCCTGCTTTTTCGAAAATCGCTCCGTAGTTTTTATAATCAAGCAAACTCCAACAAGAATTAAAGAAAAAATATTTTTTTTACGAGCGAACGGCAGATTGAGATATCTTATATATAAATTGTTATTATAAATTGTTATATAAATGGGTGTAAGGTGTTATTTCAAAATCTTATTTATTACGATTAAAATAAAATCTAGTCGACCTATTTGAAAATTATTAACAAAAAATTTGTAGATACTTTTTGGGAATAGGATTGAAAAAAAAATTTTTTTTTATCTTAAAATCTACGTGGCACATTGATCATATTTTCAGAGAAAGAGGCCTTATCTAACCTATGATCTTGCATGAATTATAATTACATAAAAAACTTTCCTGCAAAATGTTTGTCAAAGAGTGCTTTATATTTACTCTGTCTACAATATGATATGCGCTCTGAGTTTCTCAAGGTAAAAATTTTCGATGTTCGCGATACATGCTCGGGAAGGGGAAAACATAAATATCTCACACGAAATATCAGAATATTCATTAGGTACACTGTTCTTAAAATTCTGCGTTAATAAATTTCTCCTACCCTGTGAAAAATGAGGATCTTTCATATTCTGGTCTTGACCTTGGACGTTATTTTCAATTCCATTGGTAAGTAATTAATTAATTATGATACGATTTTTTTAAATTTTCTTTGTTATAGTAAGTAGGCTAGAACATATCTATTATCTTAAAGTTTTTCTGGATTGAGTTGCCGGGGCAAATTAAGGGTTTGTAACATTCGAATTAAAGACGAAAGTTTTTATTTTCGATTTTGTACTGAAATAAAAGAGGAATAAGTTATAATGCAGTAAGGTCCCCTTTTTACCGAACTAATTAGGTAAATTGTAATGAATACTCAGTTATCATAATTAATGTTAATTACTATTTATACTTTCAAGCGCTTACGACCTTGTCCTGGGCTTCCGTTTCCCCTTACCATTATCAATCTCAAAATTGAATTCAATTACGCAAGAGTATTTCCTAATTGTTCTTTAGGAGTCACTTTTTGTTTGTTTTTTCTACCCTGTGACGCCAGCTCTCTCTCTCTCCCTCTCAGTTTTTTCAGCTTCTTCATCCATTTCCCCCCCTGATCATTTCCATTTAAAACCGAGTTCATTGTCATTTTCATGCTCTGTCCCCTCCCTTCATCACAAGTGCACCTCTTCTGTTCATGCAACTATATTTCCTGCTCATACCTACATACTCTGCACAGATTCTCTTCTTCATTCATCTAATACCTGAATGCTCTTACTGCGCCCTCTCGCATGCTGAGTCTCACCGCTCTATTCCATTTGCTCTCCTTTTTAATCCTTTTCAGGTACTCTGAGTTCTTCTGCATTTTAACCATTCGATACCAGCTGCTGTATCTCGAATCCGCGATTTGTTTTATCTTTCTTCTTCTTGCCTTGCCGTCATCTCTTCCTCTACTTCCTGCTAGTCTGTACTTCTGACTTGGATACCATATTAAAAACTCACTTCATATCTGTCCGCTTCATATTTCGAACGTCCCTCCTCTCTTTATCCATAACCTTCCAGAGACAGGCTTGTGCTATTCTGCTTCCCTTTTTCCTTCTTAGTTTCTTTTCAAAACTCCAGGCTCTTTTGAACTGCCTGACAATCATTTTCTCTCGTCCTATTTTTCCCCTAGAATATAACCTGGACAGCTCCAACTCACTCATATGACCCATCTACAAAATCTCTCATGCGGACTTTCCACTCTCTTATGCTCTTTCCATCCCCAAATTTCCACTCCATAGCTTAACACTGATCATATCAACACATCGAACATCCGCACGCTCATCCTCCAGTCGCTCTTGAACCCTCTTTCACCTATAACCTGTAATTCTCCCATTACTTTACCCGCACTGTATCCTACTTAACCTTACCTGGGAGGATTCAATTTCTCTTTTCCACTCTTTGTTTTCGCTATAAAATAATCGAATTGCGCTTTTACTATTTTTAATAACTTTTCAACATTAAAAATACCTTAATCTTCTGTTGCCTTTTCACAGAAATGTCATCAAGTATGCCCCCCAAAACAATAGACTTGCTGGCAAATTTTGGGACGAGTGAAGAAAGTGCGCATCATCAAGGTAGTTATAGAACAAATGAAAATTCATTACAGAAAATTTAATTAATCAACTGTTTTTATATTGGCATTTTAAAACTTTTAATAATCTCATGGACCAGTAAATATTGTACACGCATGGAACCTTATTTCCAACGTTTGAAAGCAAAATTGTTGAAACTGTATACCATACGGGAATTTTTTTATTTTCTTTTACTGCTCACCTTTTTTGTAGGCAATTCACCTTTCAAAGCATGCTGTTCCATTATATATTTCTCTAGAATAAAATAAGAATCGTAATTATTTTAGCAACCATTTTTTTGCTCTTTTAGTTTTCCCAATAAACCAAACTTCGGATGGAGATGCCGGGCGCCAGCACCTCCACTACACAAAATACGAAAAATTTAAAAATAAATAGCACCAGAATTCTGGGCTTTTTTGAACTTTTCAAAATTGCAAAGACTAATTTTCAAAAGACAATCTCTATCTCCTAAAAACTACTCTTAAAGTGAAATTCAGTGTTCCGCGACCACCTTGAATGCATGAGATGTAAAGTCGCGAAACAGACTATTTCGTCCATGGAACCACTCCAAATGAGTGGAGTACTACCCGGACGGCAAACATGTTCGTTGTAGATACTCTGTTTCTCGGTAACAGTCCGGAGGACAAAATCTTTCGGATTAGATGTTTTTATCTGCAGCGGAGAGCATTATTTAGAGATGTTACGTCCCGCATTCGGCTCTATGTCATGCCCTGGTATGTCGATTTTCCTTCAGCGTCGAGGTGCCTTATAGCGCTTCTATCAACGAGATTAGGGTTTTCAAGAGTTCCAATCAGTTTTGCTCTCTTGAAATTGTCCTTGGCGCAATTTTCTGACCCAGACTCCATTCCAGGCTCTCAGGTGTACTCCTTGACAATCCTTCTAGCTAGATTTAGTTCCTCTAAATTTGTAGCATGGATCTCAAGATCATCCATGTAAAAAGCATTCGTGACTTTCGATATCCGGTTTTTTCGCACAAGTTCCCCTGAAAATAACAAAGTGCAAGAGGTAGTGGCAATAATGTGACGCAAAAAGAAAGTGGGCTTTTAGTGTCGCCCTGAAAGACTCCTTTCTGAAAGTCGATGCTGTTAGTTGAACTTTTCAGCAGACAGATGATTAACAAGAGGTTGACTCGAAAGATTTCCGGTAGTAAATCCAGGCCATCGATAGGTAGCGCTGGTAAAATGCTGCATCGTCGCAAATACATCTATCGGTGAGCAGGTTCGCCCGATATCCTGTTACGTCTTTTTTTAAGCCGCGTTGTTCGTACATCTCTTGCCAAACAGGCCTGATTGTTTGAAAGATTCAGCCGTTGAGGACAGCTGCGAAGATCTTATACAGCTCGTTCAGACAAGTTATTACCCTTTCAGTCTTAAGGTCGGCCAAGTTTCCCATCTTCGGGAGACCACTGTGCGTTATTTCACCAACCACTCAGGAATAGGCTCTTTCGACTTTAAATATCAGGTAAAAATGCAGACCGGATGCTGGTGGATAGAAAAAAAATTCCTCCGCGAGAACGTCCTGATACAATCTGATCCCGGAATAGAATAGTTCTTCATACCTTTCAATACTTTTTTTGCCTCCTCGTTTCTGATAGGTGAGCATTCCTCATCAGGTGTTATGCTGACACTGCAGAGCTCCGTAAAGCTATTTATGTTCTTTGTGTCTTCTTTCAGTGAATGCTGGACTCCGAAGACTTCTCTCTTAAATACCACGAACTCCTCTGGCTCGGGCGTGTAGTCGACAGTAAACGAGGGTCTTGGAGGGGGCAGATGTGCCAGAGAAAAACTGTTAATTTTCTCTGACCCACCTCTCCCCCCGCTTTAGACTTCCCTACTAGTATCATAGCACTTCAACATGAATGATCGTCCCTTAGTCGATTCGACCACTCAAAAGTATTAAGATTTTGCTGATCCATTGCATTGACTCCACGTTGATTGGCTCTCATAATTGTACGGCTGTGGGCATTGTTGTCCGAGTTATTGTCCGGAGCCCTTCGCGTTTGATTGTTTTAAAACGCACTTTGAACTATGTTTGGTAGTATCATTTTAGTTCTCACGAGCAGCTGCAATAAAGGTTTTGTCAGCCATAGCAGAGCCATGCATGCGTGGGTAAGACTATGTACTCTTGAAGATCGCTCGGTTACCAGTTGTACCAGTTGTTATTGTAACAGCGGTTTTATTATTTCTTTTGTGAATCTGATTTAAGGAAATGACTTTCAGGTCTAAAAATGATGTAACGATATTTGTAAATCTTTCCAATATTTCGGAATATCTTAAAATCCTTTGAAATGTCTGACGAAAATCTATGCAAGCTTGCTGAATCTGTAAATTTATTATGATGCAACAAAATTTCGAACAAAAATTAAACAATTGTAGTAATTAATTGCAACGACTTTACGAATAATGCGTATCACAACCCCATTTAGTTTTCCAATACATAAAAGAACTATTCAAAAGTCAAAGACAAACTCAGCACGTTTTCGTTGGAATTCCTTTAACACAAAGGTGCGGACACCAGGAATATTTTTCTTGATTTTGTATATGGGATTTCTTACAATTATTTTTGAATAAAAAACAGAATCTTCGCCAGAGCAGTTTTCAACAAAATTACATTTTTAATTTTATAAACTCGAAGTACCAAGATATTAATGTAAAAATAATCATTTGCTTCTTGTCGCAGGCAGACAAACTTCTCCTACCGAGACTCCTCTTCGTGACAGGTCCAGGTCTCCTGCTGCCCGGTATATAACTCCATCTACTACACTTATTATTGCATCTGATGGAAGAAGATATGGACGTGACCATCTTGAATTTATTCGGCTTATTCCCTTAAAGAATCCGAACCGACTTTTCGAACTTCGAAGATACACTTTTCCTGTAGATACACGAATTCGAATATTTAAAAGACGGGGTTTCTTTGGGCCCATTCCATCTCAAGAACAAATTGTGTTATCAACATTTTATGGTGATGTCTTCGCAATATTGGAGAGTACTGATGTTTTAGCTGGACTATATAGACATAATGTTCGCGCTCAGCGTAAAGTACGAGCAAAAATAAACATGAGAAGCGGCACGATTACAGTATTAACTCCTGATGAAATCACGGAAATTCCAGTAGGCCCTTGTCGGCCAATCTTATCGAATTTTGTAGTGGAGCGTGTACTTTACAATCCTGCACATCAATAATTCAATTTAAAATAACGTAGAACTAAAATATAAAACTGCATGTGATTTAAAGTCGTGTTGAAAGGTTTATAGTAACCTTTAATTACTGAACAAAAATAAAAAGTATAATGATTATTTAGAAAAAAAATCTAAGTGCATTAATTTCTAAAGAGCCCACTATTCGAAACTTTTGTTTTCTCCAGGGTGTGTGTTTAATCATAAACAATTCCCTCACAATTTCAGGTTTTTTCCTGATAAATTTTTTCCTAATACACTCGAATAATCCTTAGTTACAATGTGAACCAAATTCGTCTTCAACGCAATAATCAATTTTTCACACAATTGCAAAAAAAAGGCGATCATTTATACAAAAATCGGGTGATATGACAGCTGATGCATGTAATGAGCTGTTACAGCATGTAATGAGCTGTTTCGTTACGAAAATCACACTTTCGAAAAAAGGATTATCTCCAATCCTAAAGTTGGTCAAGTGTTTTTTGAGACGCCAGTGTCCAGTTCCCATCCCTACTACGTCATGAATCTGCCTTCTTTCTATGTTCAAGAGTTTTTTAGTCCTCTTAGTACATTTACCAGATATGAAATTCCTAAAACTTCAGCCAGTGCATCTGCTTTTTTATTACCTTCAATATCTTTATGGCCGGGAATCGTGACCAGACTGATCCTGTTTTTATCGGAACCTTAAGAGGATCTAGAAGGCAACTGCAGTCTAGTCTGAAAGTAAACACTTCAGAATCGTCACGGCATGACGATTGGTTTCAAGGTTTCATTCATCATTTTTTCAGTGGCTTGTTTACCTATTTTGAGCATTCGGTGTTTGCGTCGAATCGCCTGACAAGCTTTTGCGATTTGTCCGAGCACCTCCTTTTCTTTGTGAAACTTTGACATGTTGATGCGTTGATATCTTAATCTATAATGACGTAATTTCCACCACATAACTTGTATTTATAGAGAGATATAATAATCAAATCCTGTTTTGTATCTAACCTTGTTGATATTGCTGTCCTTGTCAATTACAACAAATCCATACTTGTCAGTATTCCAACATGCTGAACATAAGCTTTAAAATTCAGAATAGCTTATGTCAGTGTTCACATGATCATCATATACATGTTTCAAACTTCTTTCGTCCTATTTGAAAAGTATCAACAGATTGACGTTATCTCGAATCAGATGTTTAAGAATTTGAGCAGAAGTTTGACATAAGTAAAAACCGTCAGCATGAGCGGGCCTACCCATACAGAAAAAGGCTCTAATTTGTTTCTCCCAGGACATATCATCAAATATAATTATCGAATTTGGTTAAGGTTCCCTTGGCGATATTACTTCTTCATGCTCACTGAAAAGAAAATACTACACACCATCTACTTTATGTAACACCCGTTTCAATATTTTGTATTTTGGTTGTTTGATATATTTTGAGTAGACGTAGACATGGTCAAATTTCAATCCGTTTGGATGTAAGAATAGGGCAAGTAATGTATTTGTCTTGCCACAATTTGATGGTCCACAAAATACTGCGCGAATGCTGTCTGGTAGTAGACTGCCATGACCTTTTACCCTCTTCTCCTCTGATTGGACTGGGGTGTCAAAGTTGCCAACCAAAAGTCTAACGGGTTGTGTCTTGAACCACATCTTGATCTCGACTATTACAAAAGCTATTAATACAGCCCTTATATAGCTTTCACATAAGTTACGTGCTAATCTTCGTTCAGTGAAGAATGATTGTGCACCGTAAAGCGCGTAAAGTGTCACAACATCAAAGAGGTAAAGGATTGGTCTACAAAGTCATTAACAGCCTACCGTTCGAGTTGCACTTACCTGGCTACCAATACTGTGGTCCAGAAGCTAAGCTAACCAAATGACTTGCTAGAGGTGATCATGGTAACAATGCTTTAGACGAAGCGTGTCGGAACACGATATTGCACATTCGCGAAATCGCGAGAACGTTGAAACGAGAAACACTGCAGCCCGTGTACCAGCTAGTAGAGCCTGACAGCGTGTTTTTGATAAAGACGCTGTAATTGACGACAAAGCGGCTACACTAGCCGTAACTAACATGATAAATGCCAAAACGAAACTCGGTATGGGGTTAAAAAAGAGACGGAAACCCAGTTTAAAGAAGAGGAAACACAATTCAAATACGAAACCAGCTACAAAAGTAAAAAACCAACATCCTTTAGAAAGTTTATGAATGAAGCTAAAAAAGCAATCAGACGAAGTAGAGATGCGAAAGTGGCCATCAAGTCTGTAACCAGAGGTGCTTCAAAAGCTGTCGAAAGTGCAGGCGATGAAAATAAAGTCCAAAATGCACTTGTTTTACCAATCCCTTCGAAAGTCGGGTGTGTTTCGTCACTCCTTCCAATTTTCGTTGGACTCAGTACACTTAGAGCTCTTACTGGTAGATCAGCAGGTGTAGCTAAAACGGTAAATGATGCTAGCGCAGCCAAGAAACAACTGGTAGAAGCTGAACGTCGTAACAATGCAATGGAGGCTACTACTCTAGGAAAAGGTTTACACCTAAAACCCAACAGAAAAGGACAATGTCTTTATATGAAAGCTTACCAAAAAGGACAATGACTTCACCTAACATCGACACTAAAAAACATGTAGTGAAGCTACCCCATTATGCACTGGTACCGATCTGTTTAAGTATGCTAAAGCTCTGAATATTCCATATTTTCGCGGAGTTCAGCTATTTTCAATCTTGATGATAGTTACAGGTATTGGAAGATCTTTCCAGTTGCACTACCAGAATACAAGTTCGTTGAAGTACCATCACACCTCATTTGTCCATATACGAGAGTCAGCATGCCAAACACAAGCCAGTTATCAACCAACAAGCAAGGCGCTAACACCTCAAAACGTGCTCCTTCTGACACAGCTTGGCCTGCAGATGAAAACTCTTGAAAAAAGAAACTAAAAAGTCCATTCAATTTTATGGAGAATGCAGGACGACTCAACATCCCAGAAGGTACAAGAAGTCTTACCAATGATTACGGATAATTTTATGTCACTATGCTACGCAGTATAATTCTGGGATTCGCTGAAGATTATCGAAAAATCATTGTTAACTCAAAGCATAAACTTATCCTAACAAGATCGTGTAGTGATTTGAATGCTATGAATCAAGCACAACAACAGCTAGGAAGCGGAGAGCAATTTAAGATCTGGATTCATAAAGTAAAATAGGAGGATTTCATATGTAATGGCTTCAGATCAGCAAAAGATACAGTTGCTGAAATTGAGTGGAAAAATTTTTTGTGTTATGCTACTCATTTCGATAACTGCAATATAACTAATTTCAGGGTGTTTCTCAATTCGAAGTACTATCCGTACAATAATTTGAATCAAGACCTTGTCCATAATCAGTTTGCATTACTGTACGAGATGTATGCAAACTTCAGGTCAACCTACTATGGTACAGAGCCTGAACCAATGTTGAAGAAAAGTGATTACAAAGAATACTCTCCTCTCAGTGTCATTGATTGCTCAAAACAAAATGAGTTTCTCAAACAGGCCTCAGTGGAAGTTCGTTTGGAATTTGAATCTGCAGATAATTTCCCCGTTGAAACTGCAGCTTACTGTGGTATAATACATAAACGTATTATTCAGTACCAGCCCCTTGGTGATACCGTAAAGAAGTTGATTTCAGATGATAGTAGTGGGGTAATGCCAGTATTCAAAAGAAAAGTTATAAGAGAGATGATTTCAGCATGAGAGTTCAGTTTTCGTCGATATGCCCAGTATAGCACCCAGCAGACTGTTGAGAACCTCTCCATAAGTACTAGTCAGTTCCTTCAGGGTTCCTAAACCTTTAAACCTCAGGTCTATCGGCTGTCAAGAAGAAACATATCTGTTTATGATCTGATAGGGATGTATCCGCCGATATCCGTCGTCGAATGATGTGCGTCAGCATCACATCCGATGAGCAATGTCCATCCTTTAAAGCAACATTAGACCACAAGATTTCGCAATTTACCAGATGATGAGTCCTGGGAGTCTAATAATAGGTACGCTAAGCAAATAACCCTAGGTTGGCGCCTGCTTCCTAAATTCTGCTCAATTTTTATTGCCAGTAAGTCCCTAGAAAGGAATCTTGGGAAACAAATAAATTTATTATCGCCTCTGACATGAAATGCTGCCCTAGGTGTTTCTACGAAACTATCATAAATGACTGATCCGTTTTTTTTACTAAAACCCCTTTTCTTCAGTTTGTACCTGGGATGTCTTACAAGTATTTTTCAATAAAAAAATCTTTGCCAGAGCCAATTTTGACAAAATTCCTCGTGACATACCATCTTCTTCTCCTGACAGAGCCTTCTCCTGGTGTGCCTCCTCTTCGTGCCAGGTACAGGTCTCCTTTTGCCAAGTATCCTTTTGCCAGGTATATCTCCATCTACCTCGCTTAGCCTATTGC
>CAKNWT010232449.1:0-17564 GCA_932066315.1 Andricus coriarius
CTATGTACGCGTTTAATGAAGCGGAAGACATATATTTAATTCCATCAATTTAGAAATTGTTTGTGAAGTGTGTACGTGTCGCGCCGCTGCAGCTCATTATTGAAGATAAACTGTATAGTTCGTCTCTAACATCTACTGACTGACTAAATTGAAGGTTTTCTGTGAACTCGTGAATGTCAAGAGAGGTAATCGAATGAGAAAAGTATATTGCCTCTCGTTATTGTAAAATGCATAATGCACTTATACGACGACACGTGAGAAATCTTGGCAATCGTCGTTACCGCGGGCGCTAGGCTTTATATTATTCAAGAGGCGGCGAGGCGGCTTAGATTCAGATACGGCAATTCACGTGAAAAGAAGAGCATCTTTGATGTAGCAGTAGCGTCATAATCTCGTTTATAAAAACCCACGAGTTCGCAAATAATGAGCATGCTTGCTTTAATTTTCGGGATTATTTTTATCACCATTTCATCTTAAGTATTTTTTATTCTGATTAAGTTGTATATAAAATCATATACTTCAAGTTACTTCAATTAACTGGGATTTTGCATTTTGAATGAGATATCTTCTCTTTGTGACAATATTGAATCGCAATGATTGATTTGTTTGTCCGTGTGGCTTGTCAAAAGAGTTCCCACATTAATAAACAGATGGAGAGCATACAGTGTGTGTAAATTTGTGATGTATTCCGAAATGTTTACTTTAGTCCGTTCTGGCAAAATGAGTCCAATTTTCATAGGAATAACAGTGCGTCCCACGGGTGACAGTGGACCCTCACTGCTACGCTATCGTTTCCGCTCGTTCGGTTCCACAGTCGGTGAATCGATAGAACGTTATTGGCCGCTGGTATTGGCGATTTTGGTGTTGACCGCAATGGTCCACGAAGAGAGAAAGGGGGATACTACCAGGGAAGCGAGAATTCGAAATACATTTTGGTTGCCTGAGTCATTGCGAAAGAAAAAAAAGTAATAGAGGAAAAACAAAAGGTTGATAAAAAGGCAGCAGAAGTGGAAATATTTTATTTTGCAAGTTGAGGGAGATAAACGAAGTGTTTTACTTGGGCGAAGTGTTCCGTTCAATAGATAGCGCTGAAAAAATTTAGCAGTGGTAAAGAATGGACAAGAATGTTAGCACTTGTGATGAATGGGGGATCAATGTTGAAAGTGCTTGGAAAAAAATGCTAACAGAAACATATGAAAGGATAAAAGGCAAATGGAGAGATTCACTTGAGTTCGATGCTCTATAATCAAGGATGATCCACAAGTAACCGGTAAATATCTGGCGCGTACCTGGTAGTGAAGTGCGCTTCACGAAGAGCGATATTGTTCGCCATTGAAGGAGAGAGGGAGAGAATAAATCGATGGAGCATGCTGCTCGAGCAGGACGATTCGTACGAAACGCATTCTTTCCGCGTGAGATAGGTTATTATTGCCGTTCCATTGACGTTACTTGTTACCCGGTAATGATTTTATTGTTTAAGAGCCGTGTTCAGGTTATACATGTGCCGCAATCAATTACAATAATGTAATATAATCGTAGCAAGGTCTTGCGGCGCGCACCAGTATAATGAGGTCCCTCTCTAATGAGAGGGTTGGTACACCGAGAGGGCTGGGCGTGCCTCCGTCTACATGTACGTGCGAGTAACTATAAATGTACGCATGCTACGTACTCGTAACGTATCCACCTAATACGCGGTTACGTGCGAGGGCGAAGGAGTGCACATTGCAAGAGTGGTGGTCCCTGCAGCTTCACTACCTTGCAACTAGCCTGAAATAGAGCTCCTTGTTTAAACCTGCATACTCTAGTTATGTTTTATACTTTTTATTAAAGGAGTAATTGAAAAACATCGAAAAGTCAGACACGCTCATATTGGAAAATCATATAATGACTTAAAAATGACAGCTTGGTAAAGACCAAAGATTAAATTGCACAGAATTAACAATACCATTTTTTTGGGGAAGACTTCAAAATATAAAATTATAGATGCGTAAATAATAAAATCTTATGATGCAAAGCTTTAATCCGTTTCGAAATAGAACATTTTTAAATTCCATGTGCTTAAAAATCACAATTTCAAAATGCACCATTTAGATAAGTGCAATTTTCAATTTCAACTGTGCCATTTAAGAATTAAAAAAAGCAACCAATAATTTTAAAGTTTAGAAAGTTTGAAATAAAGAAGTTATAATTTAAACTTATAAAATTGTATAAATGAAAATATTAAATATTGTTCAATATTTTGTTCAAGGCCTATCGCTTCATTATTATAATATTAAATCTTTTAAAATTGCACGATTACCAATAGAAGTATTAAAACTGATATCAAATTCGGATTAAGCTACCTCAAAAACATATAGGTATGGTGGTCTGGGTCAATGGACATGCAATTTTTTCTCTTTCGTGTGCCTGTGTAATTAAGGAACAATTTTAATTTAAAAACTTTCGCAACTGTACAGTGTACAATCTCAATTTTTTATTCGAAAACAATTTTTTTTAATCCAGTTATGAAATGTTTCATATTTTAGATCCTCAAATTGAACTATCTAAAGTCTTCAAATGTAAACATGTTTCAATTGAAGGGTTTAAGTTTGAAAATTTCTCACATCAAAGACTTCTGGATGTTGAAGAACAGTTTATTGCAATTTCATGAATTTAAAAAATGTAATTGATGACTGAAAGAGTAAATGATTCGAAATTAGAAATCTTAGAAATAAAGAACTTAAAATTGGAAGAGGTCGTAATTATCTCTAATTTCAAGTAACTGAAAGAGATTTAGGTGGCTTTTATATTAATATCGGAGGCAGGCAAACATACGGCTAAGAATAAATAATATCGCATTCAAAAATGAGTTAAGAGGAACTGTAAAGCTGCTAAGTCTGATTACTACCCCAAGACTAAACAACGTGACGCTACTATCTTATTGACTCGGATGCGTAACCGTGCGTAGCCAGGCACAATTATGCGTATCAGAAGTCTACTTTACGGCAAGTTATAAATAATGCTGCCCCCTGTCATATGTTGTTTATGAGCTTACATTCGCAATGCACCGTGTAATGTTCAGTGAGTCTCGCACTGCATCTGGAAGCACCTCGGCACACAAACGAAGACTAAAAACACATGGTGCAAGCCTGAGTCGGCTTTTTGCTTTCACATCGCGCGTTAATTGGACCATTTTACAGCATTCCTTTTAACGCCCAGCCTGACGATGAGATTTCAGTTCCGCACTTGGACTTGAGAATTAAATTTGAGCCTTTTATAATTTAACTTTAAACAGCTATTTCGAATTTCGTTGGTGTGCCACCTGTTATTCGTCGAATTGACTGAAATAACAACATTGCGGTAAATGTTCTTTATTCTTTACATATATTTTTTAAAGATATTTTCGTTTCAAATTCCTACAGAAATTGGATGATGCAAATGCAGAATACTAATAGGTAAAAGCGAAAGTGGAATCTGTGGAATGACGATTTAATACCATATTGAATTTCGGTTCCATGTTACTAGACTGGCTAAACATATACATCGTTGTTAAATGCACATACATTTTCATTATAGGCGTATGTTTGTTATCAGCACATGACTTTCATTTCCATCGAAGTATCGAATGGCTTGAATTGGCCTAAGTGGTTGGAGGGACCGACATGACATTAAACACAGGCGAAAAGCCGACGGTAAATTCGAATTGCTGACGGTCTGGATCGTTCATGGATCATGCTTCCGTGCTTAATAGGCTGTTAATCGGATCAGGCTTTATTGCTCGTTAATTTCTCAATAGCATTCGAATAACAAGTGTCATTTTTGCTTAATAAAAGCTGCATTAAATCCATGATCCGAAACATGTTAAATGTGATTAAATTCATGAGATTGATGATTTTCGTAAAATGGAAAAAGTGAGCATAGAAACTGGTATGAATCTGATCGGAAAGAGATTAAAATTGAAGTGAAATGAGTTGGATCTAAATTTTGAAGAGAAAAAAAGAAGGAAGGAAGGAAGCAGAGATTTCAGACATACTCCTCATCGAGGCAAACGTGCCAGGTTTTCTTGAACGTATACACTCGAAAGCGACCAAAGGGAAAGGTCTTTACTAGCCGGTGTCTTAGACTTGCAACGAGACTGGAGGTAACCTGGCGTTGACCTATCAGGGTCAAGAGGTTGCAGCCCAGGCGGAACCGTATCAAAAGTGGTGTACACGACGAGAAGCCTTTTCGCATTCCGAGGCAGGAAGAAGACGGGGAGGGCAAATAAAAAGAAGATGAAGAAAGGTGGAAGGAGTGGATCGTGACGCTGGCTTTCAGACGACCGGAAGAAATCCCGGAAAGAGAATGGGCAGGAGTGTCTTCCGGGACTCGGTGAAGACACTGGGAGATACTGTGGAGATTTTTCTGCACGCGATCTCTAGAGTTCATCGAATCATCTGCGTACCACTGATAACCAGAAAGGAACGGGAAGGGATTACGCAACAATGCAACGTGCGTGCGACCGCAAAGCCGGTGTCGAGCGAGAACAGGAGCCAGTGCGCCTGGATTGCTGGTGAAGATCGCATTAACATTCTATGGGAACGGTATTTCTTCCATGCAATCCTTCTGACAAGACTGCACTATCCTTCGTCGGGCAAACTCTGCGCAGAACTGTTTCTTCTTTCTTCGCGTGGCAACGTGACTTTTTCCAAGACCATGAAGCAGACTCTATGATCATCCAGGGAGGCTAATATCTTAGATTACCACGGCCAATTAAACAATTACCAGAAGGCATTTACACCACTAACAAATGAATGCTTATTTATCCCTATACGAGTACATCACTTCTACACGTCTTTTAACGCAATTAAACATGTATTTATAAATTTTAGAAACTCTCTGAATAACTGTAGCTATCAGTCAATATAATAATATTCGATGGCTTCCTCAAACCCACAAAAAATATTTATAGCACTAATTAATACATGTGGGCATCCGCATGCGAAGGGCTCTTATGGCCGGTTCTAATTTAAGAGATATTAGCGTTTTTTGAGTCGACGTCAAAATCATTATTTTCGGGTTTGAGTTTTAGCCGGCTATATGACCCTATATGTAACTTTATAACTATCATGGGGGACCTTTTCACGCGTACGCCGACATTTATTGATATGTGGTCCAAGAGAGGTTTTTCCTTGAAAAAAAGTATTTTTTCGAGGGGTTAATTACTCCTGAAATCTGGTGAACACTCTCTGCAATCCCATGCAATCTTATGCAATGCCATGCAATTTTTTACAATACCTTGTAATCCACCCTTACGCAAACATACTATAGGAAATGAAGTAGGTATAGGTCTTCAATGATTTTCCTATAATGAAATTCTTTATTTTTTTCGCGATTCTAGAAAAAACATTATAGAAAGTCATTATAAGAAAATCAATATAGAAATAAAGAATGAATTGAAATAAAGAATGAACAAGATTTCATTGATTTTTAAGCAATTTCGAAACATTTTGACAGAGTTTAAAGGATTTTACTAATTTCTAAACATATCAGGAGGTTTTAAAGGTTGTCAACAAGTTTTGAGGGACTTCCACTGATTTTAAGGCTTTGAAAAGGATGTTATAGGATTTCTAAATATTTCAACTAATTTAAAAATATTTGATCGGTTTTCAAGAGATTAAAAATATTTCCTCGGATTTCAAGCCATTTCTAAACATTTACAGGAATGTTGAGGGTTTTCTAAGGATTTCCAGAGATTTAAAAACTGTCAAGGGATTCTAAAGAATTTTGTAGTATTTCCAAAGATTTCAAGATATTTCTAGTGAAATTTGAAAAATAAATTAAATTAAATTAAATTTGAAAGGATTCCTAGCGATTTTAAAGATATATGGAAATTTTAAGAAATTTCAGAAGATTAAAGGATTTTATATGATTTCTAAATATTTCGACCAATGTTTAAATATTTCATCGGTTTGCAAGAGATTAAAAATATTTCCTCAGATGTCCAGGAATTTCAGAACATTTCAAGGGATTGTTGCAATGTTGCAATCTTGCCATCTAGTTTACACCAAAAATTCGAGTAACAACCCTTTCTCTTTTCCGTTTCCACTAGATTGGATTTTTTTGTTTTAAACTGAATAATAAAACTTTTTAGGTTTAAAATTGAAAATTAAAACATTTAAGATAGACAATAATTAAAAAAAAAAAATCAAATTATGGAGGCATTCTGGGTGAAATTCATTTAATATGAATGTCTGAGATCTCAGTACCTGTGATTTAAAAATTTGCAATAAAAACTTTAAGGAGGTACGGTCGCGCATACTATCTGCAAAAAGTTAGTCTTAAATCTATGTCGGAAAATAATACTGTTTGAGTGATATAAGTTTGATTAACCCTTAAATGGATACTGATTACCTTATTTACGTCGAAGAAAGACAAAAATCAGTTAATTATGCCGGTATAATGTCTTATTAATTATTTTCCTGTCAGACCCAAGGGAAAATTTTTGGCTATGATTGTACACTACACATAGAGAAGTTGTGTATACAGACGAGTACACACTAAATCCTCAAGATCTCAGAGTAGACGCGGCAACGTCGCATTTTTCATGGTGTCTGCTTTGACAGTTGTGCTCTTTGACTTCAAATTAAAACGTCACATTTGTTGAAAATGACAGTTCGATTAGTAGTTAAAGGTAAATTTATAAAAAACAAAATTTCTCATGAGAGATTTAAAACTGTTGCGCATGCGCTAGACCCGATAGGCGCTCCGACAGCGTTGTCTGATGGCTACCACGTGCTTGTTTTATTTTTCGAATAATTCAAAATTCTCAAACTTTGCATACCTCTCATTCTCAAACTAAGAGGACAAAAATTCTGAAATTTTTTTTAAATCTTCATGAAACACCCTTCTAACCTATATTAATTTTTGAAAAAAACGGTAAGAATAGTTTACGAGTTAGAGTTAGAAATGTAACATTTTCCTATGCTTGGGATAGGCTTTACGTGTATAAGGGTTCAACTTTGATCTTAATTATCTCAGCTCAGGAGAAGACAATATTTTTTAAATTTCGCAAATGTATAGATAACATTCCAAAGAACCTATAGTCAAAGTTTAAACAAATCCGTAAGAAAAGTGCGTTCGTGACCGTACCTCCTTAAGATAATTTTAAATTGAAATTAAAACCATTCGGAATTGACATTATTTTAAATTCAAGTAGGTATTACAAATTGTAAGCCAGTTTCACATTTAAGTCTTTCTAAATTAAAAGCCTTAAGGGTCAGTTTTAAATTAGTGAGTACAAAATTTAATAATTTGAAATTGAAAAGGTTTTTAATTTCAAAATTATTTAACTTCAAAATAAAGGTCTTTAGTATTGATCAATCAAATTTAAAGCTTTTATAAATACGCGATTTTCATTTCACCGCTTTCGAAATAGGAACTGATTGTAACTAACAATTAATTTTAATTAAAAAGCCTACAAAATTGATTGAATTAAAAATCTAATTTTTCGAAAATAAAAAGTCCAGAGAGGAAAAATATTTAAAATTAAAGCGTCAAAAATGATCAATTTAATACTTATAGTGTACGTTTTCAAATTTGTAGCTTTCTCGCAAAAAAATTAAAAACAAAGAGGCTTAAAAAATTAACATTTAAAATTCAGGCCGCATCTCTCCTAGTTTGAATCACTAGTCTAACTTCTACTCTAACAGATTTCTCTTATCCCCTTTTCTCAACCATTATTTTACTTTAAAAAAATGAAAGAACGTCTCGGATGTGCAAATGTCTGAAGCGTAATGTCGAAACAGAAGTTCAAAATCACTGAAAAAGCTGGCAAACCAGAGATAATTGACCATGGAAAGTAGTGTCTCGTCTGATACGTATGCTTGCGACCGTAGCCAACGAGCAGACGCTTTTCGTAAAGTGATGTACATTCATGTCGCGCATAAGGGCTTCTGGTCGTAAAACCGAGAGTCGGCTTGTCGTCTAAGCTAAGCGATGTAGAAAGGACAAACTAAGACACTACTTACCGACAGAGGAAGTCTCTCTCGCCCAGGCATAGCTCCAAGCAGTGTTGACGTGAAGACGCGTTGGTGCTTCTCTTCGTGTGACCCTGGAGACGATGTCCTTGCACTCTGTCGATGCACCATGCACGTTCACATGGTTTTACCGCTAGGCAGCTCTTTTGGGCGTAGATGGTGAAAACCGGAAACTGAGACTGAGACAGCGCGCCTGTAATAAGAAGCAAACAATTGTTGAGTCTTGTTAAAATCATAATGCACAGTTAGTAACATGTAAAACTAGACGGAAGTAGCCTCTAGTCCATTATTTAACATAGTACAGCATAGCCTAGAGAGTGCTTGTTCAAAGATTTTTAATTTTTCTTCCAAGATAGTACATCAACCTTATAAAAAAATATAATTAGATCCAATACCGAAAACTGGAGAACAAAGCATAAAGCTTATAGGAGAAAATTAAATTTACAATAGCAGTATTCCTTCAGAGTTTTTAATTACTGCGTGGCAAACTGAAATATTAATTACAAAGTGAAGCTAGTAAGGAAACTATCTCGAGGAGAGATGGTTTACAGAGTAAATTTTTTTTCTTTTTTAGCAAAAACTATTTTAATAGAGAAGGTAATTATCAACATTTGATCAGTTAAAACAGGATCAAACATCAAAAGGCGTAGTTTAGCAATGTTCGTTTGCCAGGATAGTAGTCCTCTCTACAAGCGCTCTGTGGAAGTAGCAATTAATCTACAGAGTGATGCCAGATTCGCTCGGTGACTGGCGAGAAAGTTTCACTTGCCAGGTACCTTAGGGACATTCCAAAGTATACGAGAGACATCGATCTCCTGGGGGCAAGCTGTTCAATTATCTGCTTTTGGCAGATCACGTCTCACGTTTCGTAATACGTTGCCCAGTTTCAGCGAGTGGCGGGTAGCAATAGTTATAGTCAACGATAAAAGGCAACGCGGAGTAAAAATGATATATCTATCGGTAGAACTCAAAATTTTAGGAAGATATTACTCGTTAGGGCACAGAGAAAGTCGCATTACAGTGATTGGTCCTAACTTCCAGGACTTCCAGAGTATTCCAGGTAGGAATTTCATACTGGCACTGCGCTGCGCCAGACTACTTATGGTACTGTCCCAGTACTGGCGGCACCCCTAATGATAACTATATTCTTTAGTAGCACACTGCTGACTCAATAGTTGCCACCAAATTGTATCAAGCATGTGGGAATGGTACGGGGCCAGTTATTGGCCAGTCGTAGACCAGTACAGAACATAGTTATCATTGGGGTTGGCTAGTACTGGGTCGCTAACATAATTTTAACCTTGGATATATTTATTTTGGGTTTTAACTTTTTTTTTAGATTCCCAAGTTTCATAAATTACATCCCTGTCAGTATAATATATGCCCGACAAATTGGAAAAGAACTGAGATCGTCGACTGTTCAATCCGATCATGATTTACGCGGGGCCCAGCTCCGCTTCATTTTCATGTGATATTCACTGTAGCGAATAATTGATCAACGTTAATTTTGCAATTTAACGTGTAACATGGATTAATTGCACTGGGGGTATGCCCTTCGGTTATACGCTACGGTAAATGAGTTTTATTGCATATTCGACACGCTCAGAGTTGCTGATTGTGAACACACCTTCAATTTAAGCTCTGAGTGAGGGGGCGTGATTTTCGTTAGTGTAAATTCCATTCAATAAGCCAATTACTTTCTAAGTATAAATGATTAATTTTGTGCTTGTATTTGAAAACCTGAACGGCATGTTTTACATGTTTTGGTTATCGCGATTCATGTGAAAGGGACCAACGAAAACATCAGTGGGGTTACCACAGACAAGCAGTGTACGATGGGATACGTCCATTATATCAAGCGATATGTACCTCTGTCAACCGATCTTTGATATACGAGGGACGTTTAGAGTTTAGACCTCGCTGAGGTTCAAGTGGCATGGTCTCCACAACATGAGAAGTCCCGATAATTCCAAGAATGTAGTTGACATATACTATTATATTTCCAATCCAGGAAATAAATGTGGAATAGTTTTTAGTTTGTAAGGTTCAAATTTAAAATATTTATAAAGGACTAACATTTTTTAATTTATATTTATTGTTATTAAATTGCAAAGTAATGCCCTCTTATGGAGTTCCTGAATTGGACCGCCTTTTCAATCGCTCCCTCTGTAGAATGAAGCTACCGCGCGTTTGGTCTTCTTCGCGGGCGGTCACAAGTATTAAAATTAAATAGACTACTCGCATTTTTTACATTTTTTATTTTCAAGAAGAAGAAAAATTAAGAAGTAAATAAGAGCTGAATCTATACGTGTATGGGAAATTCTCCACTTACGGGGCACATTTGTGTTTCTAACCTGCAGTTACTATACCAGACAGTTATTCTTTAGAAAACTTAGTAAACTTCTTTATTTTAGTACAATCTAATACCTCTGTATATTCGTAGATAAAATGTAATTATACGAATGTGTCCCTAAATATTGTCGTTCACTACGATAGTCGGATCTCCACTACTTTTTCATTAAATTTAGATTGATTCCTTTTCTTTTCAATGTGTAAAAAGTAATTTTGTATAATTTTATGATACACCACATTGGAAACCATAAACTCCTTTTCGCTTTTCAGGGGCGAAACGGAGTATGTAATATGTAGCTCCTAGACAATTTCATCAGGAATTAATTTAAATCAACAATGTAAATTATCTTATTTACAAGTAATGAAGAAATCAAACCTGATTCCTTGCGTTATCAAATAATCATGCATTAACTCTTTTCAAATTTTCAAAAACATGAAATTTTTTTAATGAAAGTTTTGTTATTCGTCATTTTACTTTTATTGTGTGAATATGTCATTGCATTATGTTGATTTTCTTATAATCAGAGTACATTAGCAGAAAACTCGAAAACCGAAAATGTTACTATAAGCCACAAGTATTTTAGGTAATATTTAAGTGTGGAGAATCTAGGAGCACTAATGAAATTAATATTGAAGTTAAGACACAGACATTTTCAATGAAGAATTATTTAATTTAAAATGCTTAACATTTAAATTATTCAATTCTTAACGTTTTTAATGCAAAATTTTGTTATTGCAAACGCTTAAAAGACTCGAATTTTCTGCTGATGGAAAGATCAGTTAATAAAACTCATGTCCAGCGTGAACGTTGAGTGGTCTATGGCAATTGCATATACGCCTACTGGCAGGCATCTGTCTGCAAGCGGATAATTGTGGGTGGTCGTTACGGTGACTTAACGTGCCGTGTAAAGTCACAGTTTTGCAACTAGCTTTATCGGACATAGTGTACTTGTTCTTGCTTTACGTCCACATTATATCTCTAATTTTATAATAATTTGGATTGACAAGGTAAATTCAACCATGATTGTACAAGTAAGAACTGCATGTTGTTGATCGATATCCGACCCTCGTCTGATCTGTTTAAATTTGCATAATATGACGTTTCCGTCGATTTTACTCGTGGAACTAATATTACAGATAAGATGAGTTTAGCATGTATACGAAGTCTGAATAAGAAGATCCTTGGACGTTAGCCAACGTTTTCAATCGCCCTTTGCACTCGACAGCAGAGACTTTCTTCGTCCCCCATCCACTGAGCCTTTTTCAATCCCTCTCCCTCGTTTTCTATAGACAGTGATGCAATTCCGCGAATCGAATGCATTCGTACGTTTAGCATTGCTAGACCTCCCTTTCCTCTTACTATTTTCCCTTTCTCTTCCTCTCTGACCTCTGACTTTGCTTTGGAAACGCGTCATGTACTTGAGTTGCAGCTCGCTCTCATTCACTTTACTTTCAAAAATTCAAGGGTTCCCTGCACCACGAATATCACATTTTCTAACCACTCTCGAAACTTGCCTTACACAATGCATCTAATTTTTATAAAATTTTTAAATTACTAGGCTAGTAGTAATTCTATTATCGAACCCTACAGTATTGTGTTGATCGAACAAGAGAGTCTAGAATTGTAGCAACTTGAGCCAGCAGAGATGAAAAGGGTGAGAAAGCAGAAGGGAAATGCAAACGGAAATACAGACTGTGATTGTGTTAGGGGAAGCATTATGTATTTGCAAGCTTCCCTCGCCCAATTTTAAGTCTGCTTCTAATTTGCGAGCATGCACTGGCTACAAGAATTTAATACCCGAAACTGCGCCCACAAACACAACGTGCTTCGTTGCCCATGTGCTCGACATGGTGAGTTACACGCCCGCGACTCGTCGACGTCCCGCGGTGTGCTCACGCACACATAGAAGCAAAATGCCTGTGCGTACGTATTTTCACATAAGGAAAAGAAAAAGCTTGTCCAATAACGTAATTACTTTTCATGGTTCTCCGGAAGCTATTCACGCCTCGTAGATTGAAGTGCACCACGGCAGAATTGAATATTCGGCTGCTACAACAAGTTACCTTGTACCTACAATAGAGTACAAACTGTAAGTGCGACACGGTGAATTACACGATTTACATTGCCACTGGAACGCGAAAACAATTTTCCAGGAGATACCTGTTACTTGGCATGTGCTACGCATCATTGATCTTTGAAAATTGCTTGCAAATCGTAGCCTCTCAGAAATCGTCATTATTTAGTCACGATACACAACTACGAGGTATTAGACTGTCGTACTTATGCATTCGTTATCTCTAACGCGTCAAGAATGTATTATATACTCCCGGAACATTCCAGATGCGTAATAAATGTATAGTATGCATGTACCTTGTTTTTCGCTCAGATTTTGAGCAGGCATGCGAATACTAAACAGACCGATTTTAAACAAGACTAATAGGATTCAATGTCGAACAAGTTGTGTGTGAAATTTTGTACGAAACACTTGAAAGTTAACTTACCGCTTTGAATCTTTGATTAGCTTTAACAATAATTACAGCATAATTAAGAAGTATCTTAAAACTGCAATGAAGATACAGTACAAAAAGTAGCAACTAATCTCTCGATATAAGATTCTCAGAATATTGTAATATGCGTGCTTTCGCGCTTATTTCTGCGACCCTTTTCGTTACATGTGACCCTGCCACGCAAAAAACGCACATATCTTCTTCATTAAAAATATGAAGTTTGATGTAAATAAGGCTTTGACTGAGTGTCTAAAAGTATATATTTATGTTGAATAAATTATACAGTGTATTTTATAGCAAAATCTTGCAGAGATGCTACCTTCTTGGGGAAAAGGAGATTACGAAGTTTTCTTCGAGGCAGTGGCAACTTAACTTCCCCCTTATATTTACTTAGAATCTCTTCCGGCATAATTACTTTTTATAAATAAATTGATCAAAATTAAACATAATAAGTCAAAAATTGATTCAAAATCAAGCGGAATAAGGAGAAATCAGATTCAACGTTTTGGTCGATTTTCTCCGTCCGCTGATTTTGCAGTTACCTTTTTCATATTATAAATAGATTCCCCCGAAACCATCCGAAAATATGCCTAGCTAGTTATAAAATGGCATGCAACAAATGTAGACATTGTGATATAAGTCACCAAGGAAAGTAGGAAGATCAAGTGAGTATTTAGAAAAGGAAATTACTCGAGAATGATAATGCAGAGATCAACTGTTAACCAGGTTTCTGGAATTTGAGTTCACGCATAACCGTATTTTAAGATATTTGTCGGCAAGCTCGAATGACACTGGTACCTCCTGATTCGCAGTAAGAGAAACGATGTGTAGTATGCAACACGGCACATTGGACATGCCGACTATTCGATACGGTAACGGGAAATAATTCTTTAATACAAACAGGCAGTGTATCATCTAGCGACATAACATGCAAACTTTTATTAAGGTATACATTGAGAGAAACCGTTTAGTCGGTGCAGGATTAATGTAAACATTCGAGCGATTCAAGCTAAATGACGCTCCTTGGACGCAATGAGTTCTTTCCCTGGTTACTGGTTATATCTACATAGTGAATACGTACACTAGACCTCAAGACCCAACGATTCCCTAAGTGGCACGAGACGAGAGTCGCGTCCATCGGAGATACGTTCGTCCACTGCTTATCTCGAACTATTAGCCGTGGCTCTATGCAAATTCAGAAGCGGCAGTACTGCGAGAAGGAGAGAGAAAGAGAGTGGGTGAAGGGATGACAAGAGAGAGATGGCCGGGGGGGGGGGGGGAGAACGAGCAAGCGAATGCCGGTCGAGTGAACCCCATAAATTCTGGCGAACACGAATGATCTCGGTAGGGCATTCGTGCCGTTGTCGTTTGGCGACACGTATGTAGGATAGGATAGGTGGAATAGGATAGGTACGTACCTAGCCGTACGTTCTAAGAAGCAAGTTCTAGCTCTTCACTCTACGTCTAATCGCGTATACGTAGGTACGTAAGGTACCTTTCTCTACGTATACATTTAGTATTCTCAAGCGGTCGGGACCACGATACTTCCCACGGCTATTTGAAATCCAGCGAGTAGCTTGGCCCTTCGGTATTCAGAGCCGTGCTCCGAACAGACACGCAATGGTTGTCTAGTGCAGAATACGCAAAAAGAATTGCACACCTATTTGCCCTTCTTTGCGAACTCGCCTAAGCTGCTTACAAAGCGAGCACCAACATCCATCAAAACCAAGCCTCTTACTTTTCTGTTTGTCTTGCTCTTCTTCTGTTTACTGCTCTTCAACTTCCTCTGCATCTTCCTCAGTAGGAGAATTACTCTTCCAAGTGCTAAACGCCTCTGAAGTAGCTTAACCTCTCCGATCCACAAAGCCACATATTTTCCACTTAACACATGACGTCAGTAGTAACTTATATTGCACCCAAGTGTGAAATTGTCCCATGAATCATGTGTAATTTGTCACACCGGTCTCCAACAGCAGCCCACGACTTCGTGGTTATATCATGATGACCGCTCGCCCGCGGAAAGACACTCTATATCGGGACCTCCCACTCGAACCTTTTTCCCGGTGACCTCGTCCGAGGATGACCGACGGAGTTTCCGTCGCCGGAAGGCGGGGACATTGACTCGAACGCCAGGTGAACGAAGATTGCCGCTCGAAATGGTCGAAGGACTCGATTAAAACCGATCGGAACACGTACCGCTGAATTTCATTTAAAGGCACGCGAGATGGCCTGACAAGGAATCATTTGTACCGTTAAACTTTTTTATCCTACTCAATGGTCTACACTGTTTAGTAGTCGAAATACACTACGACAAAAACTGGTCCCTAATTGTGCTCTTTCTCGCCTGTCTCTATAATATTAGTACATCAATCAAAGTCTTCGCTGTTGGGTTCGACTTATGAAACTGTTACGTAACATTTTCATGTTTTGAAGCTGAGTGAAATGATAATAATATATATTTCGAAGAAAAATGTCAACATTGATATATCTCTAAGTGATAGATTAGGACTGCCCTTTATGAAGACAGTAAATGAAATTAAACGAGACAGTTATTCAAGCAAGAAACCTCTTCTTTAGCTGCTTCTTTGCCTCTTAATTTTACGATTAAAAAAAAATTGATAAAGACATTAGAGAAGTGTTATGTTTACACAAATAGTACTTCTGTAAGAGTAAACTGTGAAAATGGGAATTTATGTAATGGAGTTCTTTGGTTCTGGAAGAAATAAACACAGTTATTCTGTCAGTGAATTGAATTTACTTGAAGGAAGTTGAAGAATTATTCCGTGAATCCTAAGTGCTAGAATGTTTTTTTCCTTAGAATCTCATGTGAGAACGATGCGGCAATCAGGATGTACAATGTGATATATTGCACTAACGGTGTCCAGACGGGTGTGACACTTGCCATTCTTCAAATAACACGTTTGTCATTTTGACGTACATAGCATTCATGGAGTGTGTGACCTCTAGTCTGAATCAAAGAGAATCGCAAACGTTGGGATCTTGCTCTCGTTCTCCGAAAAGTCTATATTATATGAAAACCCTCCAGGACCAAAGGTAGGGGATGTTGGGTACACAATGGAAGCCCTCAGCTAGGAGACTAAACTACATTCCTCGTGCCAAGGCAACCCAATTTAATTACGAATAAACACTTCGGAATCTATTACGAACAGGGACGACAATTTACCCTGGAGAATATTGTTATTACCGTGAATAGATGCCTTGACATTTCATGTTCCTAAGAATGAAGTACCAAACGACTGAATTGTAAACATTGTTAGTTTCAGAGTTTCAAAAGTAAAAATTAAGTTAGATGACAAGCAAATGACAGTGCATTTTTTCTGTGAAGCATAATTAATAACCCTAATGGCCCACTTTAGTTAGGTGATAAGTATTGCATGAAAATATAATGCTTTGTAAGTTTGTATAGTTTTGAACATCAAATTTATTGTCAAATTAAGGAGCCAGAATGGCATTCTTGAACATACTAGAGTTTAGAGCAGGTTCGGGCGTTCTAGACTTAATTGACAAATTCTGGTAAATTATTACTCCGGAACATTCTATGCTGAAATTTAATGTAATAATGTGATAATTTTGGTTTCTGCGTGGAATTCCTAAGTTAGCTGAAGCCCGTGGCGGCATCAACTGTATACAGAGAACTGTCTCAGAGAGAATTTGTACATTATTAACTGTCGTGTCGGCAAGCTATTGTCACACCTAAATGCAGACCCCAAGATATTGTAACCTAGATATGTCTTGGCTTTTGGTAAAAGCAATTCATCAAAATAGAATTCCAATGTAAGTTCAGTAGGCGAACTTGATTAGCATAGTTAAAAAAAATAAGTTGCTGAATATCCGACTACATTATAATTGACTTGTAATAATGATAATAATACTCATTAAGTAACAAAGATGTATACTAATATCCGCATATGCAAGCTCCTTTCAAATATTATAAGGAAATCATTATTATGTATCGGTTCCGGGCGTTATGCACGTGCAGTATTATGGTCTCGCGACATTACAGTCGTTGGTATGCGGCAATAGTCCGTTATCCAAAGATGTTTCGATGTTGAATAACTCGTCGCATAAATAAGTCGAATACTTTTTTTTTTTTTTTATTTTATTTATTTATTTATTTATCCAACAGTCATAGACCAATTACAGGATAACTTATCTAAAGAATTAAGTAAGAATAGTAATAATAATTGTAGGTAAATAAGCTTAGAGATAATTAGTTAATGAAAATATCAGTAGGGCTAGACATAAGCCTCAATAGCAGTTCGTAGATTAGTTAATGACATATGAAATAAATCCAGCGACGCATTCGATTTAAAAATATTATTTGTCATCACACACATTTTATTTATAGGCGTCTTACATTGAGCGAAGTTTCTGACGTAGAATGGTAGTGTTGTTGAACGAGAATCATATTGGGGTACTGCCCATGGAATTTGAGATGATAAATGTGGACAGTCGATATTACCCTTTATTAATTTTAAAAAGAACATCATAGTTTGTACATTTCTACGATCTTGCAATGTACACATGTCAAACTTATCACAGAGCTCGATATAATCTGATCCCGGGGGCACAGTTTGGCCATTAACCTTCCAGTTAAGAAATTTAAGGAATTTCTTTTGACATCTATCAATAGAGTCACAGAGGTATTTTACAGATGGTTGCCAAATTACAGTTCCGTATTCCAGT
>CAKNWT010232482.1:0-10545 GCA_932066315.1 Andricus coriarius
TGTAAGGTTCGAGTGAATGTAACCGCGATTGTTTAGGATGAAAATTACAGATGTTATTCCATTTGTTTACGAGACAAAAACGTACTATTCTTTTGCAGTCATTTTTAACGTACTTAATACTCTAAAAGCAATTAGCTACTGAGCGTACATGACACCATAACTCTTTAGGATTGAAATTTGTTCACTTTCATGGCTTTGCGACAGCCTTAAAAAAAGTTAGACCCACCGAAACAACGGTACCTTTTTTATAAACAAATAGCTTTTCTCAAAAACTATTTATTATTTTTAGCTCAAATTTTACACATACTCTCAGCTTACCAAAAGACGCATTTTCCTTCACTTTAATAGATGTGCAAACACTTTTTGCAAAAATAACTAGATTTTGCGAAACGGCCATTTTTGCCTGTTTTTATTAATTTGTGAGGGAAAAAATCAAACAATTCCAATGTGCGGCCTACCAAATTAAAGATCTTCTTAAAACCTTCAATTTATAATAAAACTTTTTTTTTCGCAAATCAATACCTTGATCGCAATCTCTCAAAAACGTGATTTTGCCAACTTTAAACATTGCGCAATTCCTTCTGAACACATATTTTTGCCAGCAAACATACAATCCTTCGTTCCAGGCATGAACACTACATGACGGCATACCTCGTTTTCATTCTAAAATTTTATGGTGAAATGGCACCTTTTTGATCTTCGTTGCCTGGACTAAATGGAGCAGTCCAGTTCGGCAGCCTATACCAAATAAAGGCAAAACCATTTAATAAAGGCAAGAGAATGGGTTGGTACTGTCCATGTAAACATGCAAGCACACATGAAACCCGAGTGTTTTGGCTCTAGTTTTATAAGTACTTGTTGTAATATCCTAAGATATGCTCGTCAGGTTCTGCCGAATGTGCAACGTCGTCATTCTCTTGTCTGTTTAAGTTTTTTTTTTAATGTATAATACGCTGATATATTGTTGCATTTCTGAATCGAAAATATTTCCACACCAATTAACAATAGCGCACCATAGTGACCGTTGCCACTCTCACGGCTTTTGAGGAACACGGTAGTGTGAAGTTTTGAACGCGATTTGTCGGCAAAATATGACGCCTTGATAGTATTGCACGTAGTATAGAGGTATTAAATTCACTAATTGTCATTATAAAGCACATTTTTCAACTGTTCCAAATAAGTTCATATGATAACTGCGTGTTTGGGTTATCAGTTGTACAATTATTTGAAGGGCAGAAAAACTATAGGGCGTAAGTGCCATTTCCGAAATTTTACAGGGCGACGAAAAAACGTTCACAATACTACCGTGGAGTTACCTCCCCGACCGTTTTTAGACAGCTATAAAAAAACGAATTGTTATTTTGACATTTTTTTAACGCAGTAGTAAAGGCTTTACCCTTCATTTCAGATTTTTTAATTATAGTCCAGCGTAGACAAGCATACTGTCTTGCCTTTGTTGGTTGGCCTGATCTATAGTTCTGTCTTAACTGTCTTTACTACTAACATGACTTGCCTTTGTTGTTTGAACTGATATTTAGTCTTGTCTTAACTGGCTGGACTAATAAGATGTCTTTCTTGCCTCTGTTGATTGGACTGATCGATAGTCTTGTCTTAACTGGCTGGTCTAGAAAAGTGCCTGGCCTTTGTTGGTTGGACTGATTTGTAATATTGTCTTAACTAGCTGGACTATCAAAGTGTCTTGCCTTTGTTGGTTGGACTGATCTATATTCTTGTATTAACTGTCTGGACTACCAAAGTGTCTTGTTTTTATTGATTAGACTGATCTATAGTCTTGTGTTAACTGGGTGGACTACTAGCTTGTCTTGACTTTGTTGTTTGGACTGGTATGTAGTCTTATCTTAATTGGCTGAACTACGAAAGTGTCTTGCCTTTATGGGTTGGACTGATCTATAATTTTGTGTTAATTAGCTGGACTACTAAATATCTTTGGTAGTCCAAAATGTCTTTTGCCTTGATTATTTTGAAAAATCTTCACATTGCCAGGACAGTCCAATTAATTATTAGCCTTTATTATTTTTTATATTATTAATAATTAGCCTTTAGTGGCTCGACTGGCTTTTCCGTTGATAATTCGACTGATCTACAGTCCTGAATTTATTGACTAAACTGCCTTCTACCTTTAATATTTCGAACAATATTTACATTGCCAGGACAGCCCGATGATTTCGCCTAATATTGACAGGATAGCGCTATTTTTTGTCCTAATTACCTGGACTGGCCTTGCCAGTGTTTCCAGTGTTGTCAGTGATTCTGCTGATCACATTTTATTGACAGGGACCGGATTTTAATTTAAAGTGTGCGGGGTCTTTTCATAATTTAACAGCTAATACCAAATTAATTTATGAACTATAAATTTAATAGTTCTTAAAATATCATGATATGTTAAACACTATTAAATTTATAATTTTGACCTACCACTATTTGAGAAATTTATTGAACTTATTTACAAACCTAGATTAGGATATGCATTGCAAGGTCCAATATTGACAAGTTCGACTTTATAAGCATTGTTACTGGCAGGGTTCCCCATGCCATACAGGCAGAGAAAGAAGAGGAAAGGTAAGAAGAGGAACACCAAAACCCATACAAAAAATGGTGAGTCTACTTAATATTTGAAAATGATTTTCGTTTTCCGAGAATCGTCGGGGTGCCACTTGAGCCACCGCTGGGGGCCACAGCATGCGGGACCGTGGTGATAGTGAGCTGCGAGATGGTCAAGCAGATCTCACAATTTAAAAATCTGGCAAGCGTTAGCAATTTGTATCCAACCACCTCAACAGAAATACCGTGGGAGAGCATCAACTGGAATAGATTAATAAAAGAGGAATTTATGTTTCTCTATTAGGAAACGGCTAAGTTTGAAACAAAAAGTGAAATAGGATACAAATTTAGGACAAAGTTTGCTGCAAAGTATCCTCATATACAAAAAGTTGCAGTAAGAGATCGACAGAGACTTACGGTTTAGGCAGATAAAAGAAGGTTCGATCGTGAACTGAGTGTAGAGCAAAATAACCAGCGGTTTTGAAAAGGGCAAGTGACTGAAAAGCCTCAATTTCAGATATGGTGGACAGTTTCTGGTACAAGTACCTAACGAGTGTGCATCATGTGTTGGCAAGTTGTAATCAAAAGATCATCGAACATCTAGATCTGATGCCAGGCTTTATGCTCATAGGCTACGTATACGTTGTCTGAAAAACCAGACGCTCAAAATCCATCTGAATTTCAACCAATACAGCTGTAATGGCCGATAAAATTTACACTTATTGTGACAAGAATAGCATCCTAACAGATAAACAAAAAGGATGCTGCCAAAACTCGTGAGGCAGTAAAGGTCTAGTCACCATTGACGCTGTGGCCTTGACGCAAGCTAGAAAACTTCAAAAAAACGGCCAGCGTGCATTTCAGTATCACATGACTATTTGCTTGAGGTTCTAAACTTTTACGAGATCTTTCCACGTATCATCGACTTTTTAGTTCGTACAATGATGCTTTGGGGAACGAGAAGCAAGTATTTTTATCATCAGAATCTAAGGATAACTAGATTAATACGGATTACGACGGGTATCTTTTACGGAGACCCCTTTAGTGCATTATGGTTCTGTTTCGCGCTGAATGGATTGAGTAAAACATGAAATAGCATGTTTCATGCGTTCAGAGTACATGAACTGAAACTCTGTGCTAGTTGAAACGAGAAACTGCAGCAGGTGGTCCATGCCACAAAGCAGTTTAAAATTATATCCACATCGAGTTCGGACTACGTACATGCAGAACAGTCCATTTAGTAACAAGAGAGTTAAGGATCGCAGAGCTAGAGAACGAAATCGAGGATCGTATTGAGGCAATGGCTGAGGGTGAGTCATATAAATATGCGGGTATTCTTTTGTCTAAGGGTATTCAGCATACGATTGTCAAGAAAATCCTAATGACTGTCATCACTATAAGACTCAGATCGGTTTTGAAAAGTTCTCTCAACTCGGCAAACAAGATCAGGGATATCAACGCCTATGCCATCCTTGTCCTTAAACAGTCTTTTGGGCTCATCAAATGGCCGAACGCCGAGCTTGAAAGGTTAAACAGAAGCATCGGCGTTGAGATGAGCAAGCATCGAATGCACCACAGTAATTCGGCGAGTAAAAGGGTAGTTTTATCACGACATAGAGGGGGTCGGCGCTTTGTAGATGTCAAGCAACTGTATGAATCACAAGTTATACAGTTGTGAGACTATTTTAACTGCAAGCGAGTTGTTCCGCTTTATAAAAAAATCAGTGAAGCGGATCTCAATTACGCGACCTTCAATTTGTCTTCAGAGGAGGCCTTGAATATCAGAACTGAGACAATAGAGAAATTAGAAACGTAATGGAGACAAAAAGATATTCACGTCAAGCACCTCAAAACGTTGAATCAACATGAAGTGGATAGTGAGGCATCCAGTATTTGGCTGAAAAAGTGCTTCCTGTTTCCGGAAACAAAGGGATTCTTGGTACCGATTCAGGACAGGGCTATCAGCACCAGAAACTATCGCAAGCACGTGTTACATCAAGACGTGGCTGACAGGTGCCGATTATGTGAAGATACCAACGAATCCATCGATCACATTATTAAGGGTTGTCGCGTAATTGCTCAGAAAGAGTACACGCGCAACCGGCGGGAAACATGGGAAACAATCCCACATTCGGGACGGAGTAGATGGTAAACTACGTGATGGACATGTAGATCTTGCTGCAACGCCCGAAAGGGCTACTGTACAGGCAGACAAAAGGTCAAAAGACATGACTTCAGAGAATTGAAAATATCATATACAAAAATTTGCCCTCGACAGAGCAACTAAATCGAATAACATCTTTAGTTAGAGCCAGCGAAACTACTCTGCAAATACACGATGAGGCTCAACTATCCCGGTCAGGATAAAATGGACTAAGAAAATAAAAAAATGTATTGTTCTTACTTACTTTCTGGCTGAAAAATGTGGTAGACCTGTATGACGAAAACGCCTTCGTAATTTTTTTGAATAATGTCCACACTTTGCGGAGAGGATAAATTAACCACATCTACCAGGCCAAAAATGCTTAATCTTTATTAATAAACTGTTGTGTAAGGTAAATATTGACCCATAAGAAGGCAAGTATACCATTCATCCGCCTCAAGTAGTGAACTTCCAGATGATTTTGCTGTAGGGGAGATTGCTGAGATTGTAGGCAGAGACGCTAAGACTGACGGAATTTACTCCCTTGTGGAAGTACAGGAGACAAAAAACGCCCAGTTTGTGTACCATAAACGATCAAATGCGAACAGAAACTTTCAGGATATCTATTACACAGGTATAGCGAGGTAACCTCGTCACTTGGCGGACATCTTTCGCTAACGCAATATTCTGTCCACAACGTCAGACGCTTCGATGGATGAAGTGATTGACTCCTTACGACAGCAGCTCTATTTCCTGAATGCTAGGCTTGATTTTTTCTTTTGAAAAACATCTCAAAACGAAATGGGCATGGAAAGTTTTGTTTGGTTTGTGGCATAAGAGAGCGGGTGCTTAATAAAAATCATTTTTCTGTTTACATGTAACCAACCTTTTATTTTATTCTCACTTTTTGACAGTTTCAGAACTGTTTAGATAAGGCCACGGCCCCAAAACCAGAAGATTCTTTTTTGAATCTTAACTGTCACTTGATTCTCGTTTGTTTTATATATGAAGTCATAAGAAACAAGTGAGAAGTGAATTCTTTGGAACAAGTGAATTTTCAAAAAATTCTCATGGTAGAAAAATAGTAATTAATAATAAAATAAAGATCGTTTCTGGAGACTGATTCCTTTTGCCTCTCACTTGTTTAGGTGGTTTTTGGCTTGAATCCTCTTGCCGTGGTGTAGCGCTGCCAGACGTGCCTTGATATCCGAAGCTAAAACCACACGTATCATTCGCTCCGGAAACGGTTGCTCTCGCTTTGCTGAATCGTTGATTTGTAGCATTCATACCTTATATTAGTCTTTTTCAGTAATTGTACTGCTCGTTTTTTTCATACTCATATATACTGTAGTAGCTCGATTTGATACAATACACAAAAAGATATTTCTTTGAGCAGTTCTTTGACATAATGTAAAGACAAAGGAGCTTTTGTCACCGTTATTGTAATACTTTTCGAAAGGATAATCATAACCTCACATCTGATCTAAGAGCAATATCTTTAAAGCTCTGAGTAAAGTACCCCAGCATATCAACCATTTCTTTGTACCCTGTCTGGAATCGACTCTGATTTTGAAGAAGTAATCGTCATCTCCACAGCATGATATTTTCCTGAAGAGAAAGATCGCGAAGAGAAGAGCAAAGAGAATATGAAAGTCATTAAAAAAATATTTTTTTAAGTATCACTGTGACCCAGAAATGTGAAAGGCAAAGAGAATCATATCAAAAAGCACCCCGAATTGTTAGATGTAAGAAGATTCACACCAAAAAATACCCCAAGATGTGAAAGAAAAGGGCAGTCATCAAAGAGCACCTCCAAATGCAGCAGGCGAGCAGAATCATCCACCACAATCGTTTATTATTTTATTATTAAATATTACTGAAGTTTGAAACGTTCTTAAACGAAAATGTAGAATTTTAATCAATTACTTAAATCAATTTCGTGTTGTTTAATTATCGTGAAAATAATGCAATATATGATTTTAGATGGTTATAATTCATTCTAACGTCATGTTAATTGTTTTAATGAAATAATCTATATTTGATATCAGGACAAAATTGTAGCTTTCCACTAATCACTCGGTTCTCGGATTTTCTTTCATCAATTACTTTTATTTGATGTAAGACAACTCCAAACAAATAATTATCCCAATATAATTATCGGAAGACTGCGTTTTATCGCCCCATGCACTCTAAAATATATACGCAAAACAACGGAAAATTCTAACTTTCCTCTAAACATCCGGTTCTCAAATTTTTTTCACCAATTATTTGTAGTCGATGTCCAACAACACAAGAAATAGTTTCATTCCAATATCCTTATCGGAAGACTGTGTTTTATCCATCCACGCACTCTGAGTTGTACACAAAAATTCGGAAAAAATTTAACTTACTTCGAAATGCTCTTTTTTTTTAGATTTTCTCTCACTTGTTACTTGTATTTGATGTCAGGCAATAGCAGAAAAACATTCATTCCTTATTTCCTTATCGGAAGACTGCGTTTTATCCAGATACGTCCTCTTAAATGTACGAAAAAGTGCGTAGACGGACAAAATGCCGTGCTCCGATAAGGATATTGGGATGAAACTTTTTCTTGTATTGTTGGACATCGAGCACAAGTGATTAATAAAAGAAAATTTGAGAACTGGATTTTTGGAGGATAGGACAATTTTTTTTCTTATTTGTTCATATAAATTTTCGAATGTGTGGGCAGACAAAACGCAGTGTTCCGATAAGTACATTAGGATTAAATTTTTTCTGATATTGTCCGACATCAAGTACAAGTAATTAGCAAAATAAAGTTTGAGAACTGAATTTCAGAGGAAAGTTAGAATTTTTTCCGTATTTTCGTGTACAATTTCAGAGTGCATGGGTAGATAAAACGCAGTCTTCCGAGAATGATATTGGGATGCATTTTTTGTGGCTGTTGCCTAACATTGAACAAAATAATTTAGGGAAATAAAATCCGAGAACCGGACTTTTAGGGGAATAAAAGAATAAATATGACGTTATTATGAGATATTACAATCTAAAATCATATATTGTATTATTTTTACAACAATTAAATAAAAAACATTGATTTAATTAATTTTTTTAAGTTCTATATTTTCGTTTTTAAACGTTGCGAACTTCAGTGACATATTTTTAACTGTCGTTTTCCGACAATGAGTTTTCAACTTTATGACCGTCTACAACTCAACCAGTACTTTTCATCCTATTTTTTTGTGATGTTTTTCAAGAGAAACAATCAAACTTTTTTTCTAGCTTAAAAAATAAAAAATTACGTACTTTTAGAAAAAGTCAAAAGTGTTCTTTAAAATAAAAAATCAGGTCAAAATAATTTTGTTATCGTTAAATAATTAATTTTAGAGTTATGTACAATTGAAAGTTAGCGGTCGGGGTGAATCGTCGCAAATTCGGGCCCTGTATCATAAGCTTAAAGGTCCAATATTATAAAAGTCTTGGATTAGTCAGGTGAATGTAAAATTTGAGTTATTCATCGATTGAATTCGATTGCTTTGAAATTAACGAAAAATTAACGAGAATATCCTAAAAGTAAACTGGTAATAAAGATCTTTTGAAAAGTCGAATTATTGAACATTTTTTGTCAATTACATATTATGCCAGAATTCAGAAGGCAGAACTATTTTCGTTAGCCTAAATTTATGACCGTCCGCGAAGAAAGGGACCTAATGCGGAAAAAATAGATTTTTAGTTTTTGACACCAATCGTTAGTTTTTTATTTTGTTTTTCATAATAAAAAATATTGTTTCTATATCTTAAAAAATGCAAATTGTAATTAAGCTGCAAAGTGAGGCTCTCTCATGGAGTTCCTGTGTTTGACCGCCTCTTCACTCGCTCTTCCTGTAAAATGAAGCTACCGAACGTTAGGTCCCTTTCTTCACGGACGGTCACATATGATAGTTTTTTGTAAATAAGGCTGCACCAAGGTAGCCTCCATGCCAATTTACTCTCGACTCGTCAAATGATATTTTCGGCAAATTTTTTCGCGAAAAATTAGCTATCCGGAAAAATATACTTTTTTCAGAAGGACTCGATTGACTATTTTAAATTTGGTTTTAAATTGTTGGTAGGATGTCAAAGAACTGTGATTAAAAACAAAATCCCATTTGCAAACAACTTGCGTTGCAAACAAAAATTATTTTCAAAATTTGCTCGTTGAGTAATATCTATGCTGTCCTATTCAGTGATATTTTCGAGATGCATGAAGCAGTGTTATTCCCTTTGATTGAAAATAATGATTTAGCGTTACAAAATAAAGTAGTGTAGCGTTACAAAAATTCTATAACTTACCAATTCAGTCTAATATTATGATGTCGTGCAAGTGCTGTAAACCCAATTATTAAAGATGAAACTCATTGTTTGAAGTATTTTGTTCCTAAAAGATATGATGATTGTATGTACATAAATCAGTGCTGTCGAGCAGTAGTGTTTCATATTATTAGTTAACCTAATTCAATTTCCAGAAGATACTTTTATTCTCTGTGACTATAACATATAAGCGGGACTTTTGAGAAAACTGTTTATATTTGCCACATTCTATTTCGAAAAGGAATATCAACTTATTAGAATTTGTCATTTTCAGAAAGAACGATAGATTCTCTATCGGAAACAACGTTACATAGCTTCAATCTATTTTGCACCGACGAGCAGGTACCATCACCAGAGAACCTACAAAACAGCAGAAGTGAAATATTGCAACGTGAACACACTTGTCCCGAGAATAGTTCGACTTTTAAAAATGGCCACCACGATGGCGAAGCAGTTCAGCTGACAGTGAAGAAACCTAGTTATCTAGGACTAGCGTGCAGCATAAGTGGATATTCTGGAATTACCAGATACAATAGTAAATTAAGAGAAGGCTTTCGTTCCAGGGACAGCAGTCCTGGAACGCTGTTAATAACGAAGGAAGCCAGTCATGTAGGATTTAGGTAATTAATTAAAAATTTTAATTTGATTTACCGATATTACACTAACTTTAAACTGATTTTGATAGCATGCCCAGGCGAAAGTTTTAGATAGAAAATGTGTATCCATCTAAATACATTTTTTCTGAAATTTGTAATCGAACTAATCAGTTTCATTAGCAGCAAATCCGAGGTTGGACCAAAGATTCCTGTCTGAAGTAATCTAAGGTCGGTGCACAGCGGTGCAAATCTGGAATTGATTCTAAATACATAATTAACCACGGAACGTATTTTTCAACAGATTTTGATGCTTTTTTTTAAAGAAATGATCAGCGTTATATTTTTACGAGAATCCTAGTTTGCGATAAAATTGTTTTTGGTGTACTAATATATAAGCAAATAAAGTGACAAACTTGGTCATTTCAGCCATATGAATTTGTATCTTAACCCTTGTTTGGCACAGGGTGTCGTATACGACCCCAGACGTTTAAAATTGCAAAATTAGAGTATCTAAATATAAGGGCAGCGGGTTTATAGTAACATATATCGATCATTCGGATGTTAAACTAACTTTCAGGGCATAGAGCGAAAGTCTGGGTCGGTTCATCTCCATACAGCAGTCGTTCAAAGTCGCCTGGGATCGTTCACGACCCCGGTGTGCCAAGTACGTTTGAAAATGAAAATTTGGAGTGCATTTTTGTGTGCATATATTTTGATTGTAAATTAAAAAATAAGGTTGGAACATCATATTTTTCAAAGTTTTTTTTTTTGATATACTGGGTGTTTTTTTTAACTTGAGATATCGAAATATCTCAAGAAATACGCATCGTGTGAAAAAAATATCCGTAATAAAAACTTTTTATTTTCGAGGGCGAAAAGCGACTTTAAAGAAATTCACCTCCCCTCCCCCCCCCC
>CAKNWT010232502.1:0-10932 GCA_932066315.1 Andricus coriarius
TGAAAGACTGTCGCACCGCGTTCCGTGTAACGTGTGTGGATTTTTTAAAGCCGTTTTTCTCGAGAATGGATAAAAAGCGCATTTTATTACTTTAACATATTACAAGTTTGATAATTACCTATACTGGGGGGAATATGAATCCAAACAAAAAGTGTGCAATGGAAAATTAACTTCTTTTTTCTAAACAAAATTTCCTATTTTCCAAATGTATTATTTTAAAAGTTTAAAAAACAAATAAAAAATTTTATTTATTTATCAAAAGCTTTTTAGTCTTTCCCCTCTTTCCCATTTTCTCGTTTTTCTATTTAAAATGAAAATGCGACCTGTATTATAGAAACCAAGAAGAAAATCAGACTGTTTTGTAAAAAATTCGTCTTTTTGGCTTGAAAATTTAACAATTTGGTCGAATTTTTTTTTGCTTGACTGAGAAATATTTGTTTTTTGAAAATTCATCTTTGTAGTTGTAAATTAAATTTTTAGTTGAAAATTCATATTTTTTGGTTCAAAAATCAACTATTTTGTAAAAAATTCGTTTCTTTGGTTTGAAAAATCAACAATTTCATTGAAATTTTGTTTCTTTCTTGACTGAAAAATCTATTTTGGTTGTACAATCAACTATTTTGTTGAAAATTCGTCTTTTTGAAATAATTTGACCGCTTTTGATTTAAAATTGAAATCTTTATTGGTTGAAATATCAACTATTACATTTTTTGTTAAGAATTCATCTTTTTTTGTTGAAACTTCCACTAGGTACTTAGTTGAAAGTTGAACTCCTTTAAAATTAATTTTCGTGGTTAAAGATTCATCATTTTAATTGAATGGTTTCTGTTCTGAAAGGATCGGTTTCTTAGTCACCTCTATAGCGATGTTTTTGATTTGCAACTACATAATTTATTTATCTTTCAGATTCAGTTTTTTGATTGAATTGTTAGCAAATTCTTTATTTTTGACGATTTATCCTTTAAATGATAAAAAAATGATTTATCCTCCAAATCTACAAAATTAGCAAATAAATCGTTCAGAAAATATTTGAAATTGGTGTCATCAAGAAGAATCTGTTTGAAAGTGTCTTGTTTTCTCAGATCTTGCATTTCAGATGATGATTCTTAAAAAATAAATTAAAACATTGTAAAAAAATTTGGAAAAGGGGAAGTTTGGGCCAAAATTCTCGCTTTTAAATGTATTAGGTTATTTTTTAGATTTAAGGCAGGAAAAAAAGGAAAAGGACAAAAAAAGGGGAGGGACTGTGATCCCTTATATAATATTTATTATTTGGCAGCCGAGGGATCAAAGAGGAAGAGGTAGAAGCTACATGAGACTCAAGAATGTTACTCATTGACCCCTCGGTCCCATACTTATACATAGATCTCATCGTTACTGCGGTTTTGATTGCCGAGGAAACAGGCGCACCACCGTCTCTCTGTTTTCTCGGCAATTGACCGTATTTTTGATAAAAACTGCTACTTTTTGTAATTAACACCACGTTTTGAATTCTTATTTGATACCCATTTACACTTTTCCGCTGTATTCGCAGCACTTCTTCCAATTTTTTAATATCCAATTTGTACGATTATCGTCTCTCAGACAATTCTAGGTAATTTAAAGAAAAAGTGAGTCAGAAAATAATGATTAACCTTGATATCTATACATAATACAATAATATTCCTCGAAATTGAAAATGTACGGGAGATTGAATTTGAAAGACGCGCGAATACACGTGTACGCTCCTGGCACGCGCACGCACACGTGCTCACGGGAGCACGCGCATCATTCCTCCCCTCAACCGCTTTATCGTAACCCCCACCACCCACGCTCGCTATTCCCCCTCTCCGCCCTCCCACAACAGCAGTGATTCGCGTTCTCCACAAAGTACGAGACTCCGAGCCAACGGTCGCGAGTTCGCTGTCGTTACGCGCGCAGCAAGGGTTGTAAATTATCGCAGGACGTGGATGAATGTGTCCTCGAATGGAAAATAAAAATCGTAATAAAAGAGACCACGATGTACGATATCCGAGAGTATAATATCCTGCGGATGTACGCGAGCCCCTTTCCACATGTTACTTTTACTTTTTGTTGGAAAAGCCTTTTTTCGATTCCTTTTTCAAGTCCAGCCGAATGTTGGGGATTTTTTTTAATACAAAATTCAGAGGGGCTAGTTAATTAGGGTGGTGCTGGAAATATTGGCCTTTACATTATAATGTTGCAATTATAATTAGTTCCTAAAATACCTTTAGATAATTATAGTACCAATTTTTTCTTTGTATTAAATTTAGGGCAAATTAATATCTTAAAATAGGATAATTAGTTTATTTTTTAAATAAATAAAGATGGAATTATGCCTCTTGTATATAAAAGTGAAAATTACAAATTATAATTTTCTTGCGTCATCTATCAAGTGATTCAAACTAAATAGAGTAGATATAAATTATTTAAATATTATAGTTTGTACACAACTTTAAATTTAAGAAATGTTATCGATATAATATTGATAGAAAATATTATCTCTAGGTTGCAACGATTTTTTTCAAATAGATTCTCAACCTTACTTTGAATAATTATTGTAATTGAGTTTTTAAAATATGAATTTATATCTAAGTTAAAATTTCTAAAACTCTATTTTTCATCAAATATAATAAAAAAGATAACTTGCCACGATCTTTCATTCTTAAATCAAATTTTTGAAGAATAGCTAATTGTTGTATTTTTATGAAATGATCAAAAATTGTAATCAATATATTTTTAACATTTTCCATCATAAAGTTTTTATTTGTTGATTTCATTTAAGTTGACTTAATTTAAACGAAGTTGAAACCACTGTCGGTACCGGTAAAAAAAAATTGTCCGTGCCAGAAAAAAAATTACTGGTATCGACAATTTTTTTACCAGTTTTTGAAATGAAACTTCTTCGGGCGCGGTACGGCACTTTTGCACGAGGAATGAATCCATACGAGTCGTCACGCTCGAGCGTCACGTCACACTCCAGCGTTACATCACTCTCCAGCAAGGTAGCGGGCTGAGCGCGCGTATTCATGGAATACGTGGAATTTAAGGAATTCATGGAATTCATTGAATTCAAGGAATTCATGGAATTTAAGGATTTCATGGAATTCACGGAACTCACGAAATTCATGGAATTCACGGAATTAATTCACAGAAATAATGTTGGTCAAACTTCTACCCCTTTGCAACACTTCGTGGGGGCGGGAAGGCACCTCTGTGACTGCCCAGTGGGCACAAACGTTAAAGAACATCATTAGAACGGCTCAAAAACGTCTTAAGTCAGTCCAAATAACGTTCCTTAAACATACAATGTTCCAGAGCCGTTTTAAGGACGTATTTGGAACATGAAACGTTTTCAGAACATTATTTGGTCTGATTTAGGACAGTTTTTGAAACGTTCAAATAACGTCTTTTGACTTTTACGTCCAAGAAACGTTTTTAGGACGTTCCAGTTACGATCTTAAATTTTGTTCCCACTGGGTGGATCATTCAGTGCATTTTCATTGATTGTTCCGTGAAATATAGTTTACTGGAATTTCAGTAAGTTTTTCTACTGAGAAACCTCAACCAAAAACCACTGAAATTACAGTGATTACGCATTCATTTCCAGTAAATGTTCACTGATTCATATAGGTAAAAGCACTTAAATGATTATAATTGAAATTCGAATTAAGAGGGTGCGTTTTACGAAAAATTATAAAATATTTAGTTAAAAATTGGCCAATTTCAAACATTTTTAAATGCACTCTCTAAATTTGACAAATAAAAAAATGTCCTAGAAATGTCCTACAAATGAAAAATCTAAGATGCGTCAATTGTACTGGCTTTTAAATTAAACTTATTTCTCAATTTTGTACAACTAATAATTTTATAAAAGGTTTAATACGTTCAATATCAGCCATTTGCAACATTTCAATTTGGTATCATCTAAATAGATATTATTCCATCAATTAAATAATTAGATTTGGAACGTTTTTTTTAATGCATTCAATTCAAAACCGTACTGAAAACTTTACCTGAAATAGTGTTCAAAACAATCTGCTATAAATATCTATTTCACAAAACAATGGGAATTTTTTTTAAGTACTTAGTACAATTTTAGAACAAGTACTAAATACAAAAAACGACTTTAGAACAAATGGGTTTGAGGTTAGACCAGCATCTTTTGTCTTGGTCTGAGAATGAGCGTTCTGAATTCGGATTCCTGCTCGTGAATAATGGTGACCATAAAGTTCTTTCTTGCTCGAAACAAATGAAAAGGGTGAGGGGGTGAGAAGAGGGTGCCTGACTTGAAACGGAGATAGCTTGAGGAAAAAGGAGAGAATGAAGAGGACGGGAGAGAGTAAGGAACAGAGGAAGTGAGAATAAAAAAAAGGGTCCGACAAAGGTTACTATTTATAATCGTCGCGGATGTTACCGAGGAGGGAGATCGCTTGGGTCATAGTGGTGCGGTTCTTGGCATGCGAGGCTGCAATATATTAATAATGGGAGCAACAAAGCCGTTTAGAAGGAAGAATACGAGGGAACGCATATAGGGGAATCCACGGATCTACTTATGTCCGCTTCTCCTTTCTCTTTTCTTCTCTCCAAGTACCTTGGTACCAAGTGGACTTTGCCAAGTAAAATCTTGGAAACACTATTTCAAATCGAGATACTATATTAATGAAAATACCCGACAATTGGCACCTAGACCCTACTTTTTCAATAATCCTCATATGTCTATTTAGTTCAGAAATTATCTCGAAAACTTTGCGAGATGGATGAATTTAGATTTGCGAGATGGATGAATTTAGATTTGCGAGATGGATGAATTTAGATTTGCGAGATGGATGAATTTAGATTTGCGAAACGAATTACAGAAATGAAAGGGGGAGTATTGTCGCTCTGACAAAACGTTTTCCCTCTTTGGTCCATCCCTTCCTATCCTTTCTCTCAAGAAGAGCATCTCTATCTGGCTCTCTTTCTCGGTGATCTAAATCTGTCCCGGGCATGGACGCGATGCTCGCTTACGGCTTACGGTTAGCTCGCATGCACGCATCTTGACTGGCGACTCATTCATAAGAAGAGAGGACACGGGGCTACATGAGAAAACGGTGGAGGTGACAGGATGAAGAGCAACAGAGCAAGAGAAAAAGAGAAAGAGAAAGATAGAGACAGGGAACGAAAGACCGCCGGAAACGCCGCGAGCCAATGTTCATTCACAAGCGGTTTGGTCGTCGTCTTCGTGGTCTTCATGGTCCTCTTCTTCTTCTGCTCCACGCCCGACGACGACGTCGACGTCCACAAATGGGAGCAAAACGTCCCGACGCCACCGCCGCTGCCAAGCATAAATCTCTCTCTTCTTCTACCATCCCACTCTATTCCTCTCACAATCTATCCCTACACCCCAGACTCGTATCGACACTTTGTGTGTACCCAGTCTTCCAGAATCGAAATGATCTTCTCTTAAATTCCAATTTACTATCTTTCTTCAGTGGCAGATTGAAGAACATAGTGCTCGGAAACAGAAACATATCCAGCGTATTATTACCCCGCAATTATACTGCAAACCTATCCTATATCCTTATATCTCAACAATATATCGCACCTTTCCACAAAAACATAATATGTCAACCTTATATACCTTTTATATGTATAACACAACCCTATACGCCAACTTTTTTACTCCAACCATATACAATATTATACCACACAAGATTCTACCACAATATTACACCACAATCATATACCCCAACCTACTAATTATATCCCAACATTGCACCTCCAGATGACATCTCAATAATATACGCTAATCTTGCACCCGGACTGTTTATCTCAACATTATACCTCTACCTTATAATTGAACCTCTTACACCCCAACATATATATACAATACAATAATATATATATATAAATATAAAATAATATATTATATATAATACATATACTTAACGTTACACCCTAACCTTGTACTTCAAATTTGTATCTTCACTGTTAAAAATATTATTAAATTTAAAATCGCTCAGATGATTCCATTTCACACAAAATCAAAATTAAATTAGCAGTAATTTTTTATTATTAATCATAAAACATGATACCTTCTTACAATTAATCAAAAATAAAAATGTATTTCAAGTCGAAAATTTCAATTACGTAAATAAATGACAGACAGTTGCACTTTATTCATAGAAAGGAATTCAATCGACGAATTCTAGATTATTACATCAATTGCGAATATTTGATAAGATTTAAAGAAATAAAAGCACTATGAGTTTTCAAGCACGCTGCTATACGACCTGTATATTATATTGAATACAGATTTTTCTAACAGTGTTGAGATTGTATCCCAACATCAAATTTTAACCTGGTAGCCCTTCCTAATACACTGTTAGAACTGTAAGTTCATGAAATTTCATGAAAATGTTAGTGAAGCTTTTTGCACTACGGTCAGTGAAAAACTTATTGAAATTTCATGCAACACTGAAATTTAAATAGCCTTATTGAAATTTCAATGTAAGTTTTGAAACTATTTTAAGAGACAGTGCATTGAATTTTTTGTAAATGTTCATGAATATCTTATGGATATTCAATGTAAATAGTGAAACTTTTTTAAGAACAGTTCTCTGAAATTACTTCTTTTGAAATGACAAAGTAAAACCAATTTTGTAGATGTAATTGCCAAAAATGTATTAATCGATAAAAAAAGATATCACATACAAAGCTTTTAAATTTAATTTCATAAATTATTTTTAAATTTTGTTCATATTTTTATTTAGTTTGATTAAATTTAATAAAAAATGTTACTTCATTTTCAATGCATGTTTATAAAATTTACGTAAACCACGGTGTCACTGAAAATTAATGAATATGGTCTCAAATTAATTTTCAAAGCCAAATTGATGAAATTTTAGTGACATAAGTCATTGAAAACTAACTGAAATTTCATAAAATTTCTAACAGTGTACGCCAACCACATACGTCAATACTTAACAATATCTAAACCTAAACCTGAATCCCAAAAATATATCGTAATGGAAAATGCAAAACAATTCCAACCCTATATACGTTAATATTATACAACTATACCGTATATACCTTGACCACTTACTGCAACATTAGATGCACTCTTATATCATAATATTCTTACGTAACCATATGAACCTCTACGTGATATGTAAACCGCTGTTGGTCAAATTTATATCGCAATCCTATTCACCGCTCTTAGATATAGCGTAACCGATTTAACCCACCTAATGCCATATACTCGAACCATATAGCCTATTCCCTAATTTTATAATGCAACTTTATTCTCCATTACAATGTCAAGTATATACCTCAACATACCGCAACTATTGTGCCAACCTATGGGTGATACCCCATATACAACTGAACCATTTGCAAGAACATTAGACCAAAACCTCACACCTGAATCTTATAAATGTATGATCTAAGATCTATAAACCACCTCCATCCAGATTTTTCCAACGCCCTTTATTGCTACGTCCCTGTGTTTGACTCCTCTCTGCAGCATTTCTACACCCACTATAGACACACGACATATCTCGAGGAAGATGCTCAAGCAATACATGGAACACGCATAGTGCAACACTCATTGTTCTTTTCTGCTCCCGGTACCGGAATAGACTGGTATCCGTGTGCAACGAGTGATTCGGCTCGTGGATGTTTGCGATGAATGCAAGGGTTGGCAGGACCGAATATTAACGAATTCCAGCACCTTCAGAAAGAGACAGGCCAAAATCGTGATTCTAAGCCGGAAAGGTCGAGGCTTGAAATAAATGCCATTGCGGTTCCCAAGTTGGGTCTTCCATTCACATATCGGATCAGTTTCTGAGACCCGGGTTTAGTCGGCCAACGTACGCCCGACTATAGCACGGGTATTTCTACTTCGAGCTCCAATCATTCAGGGAATACACTTTTTTCATGTCAAGAAAAATTATGTTTAGTATATAATTATTTCAAAGTTAATACAGTTTATAAATATTTGTTTACAAATGAAAAGTAATCATTATTTCTTTTTTTTTATTTCAGGTGAGTACCTCCCATGAATTGACCTCTAGAGACTTTGTAAGTATAAATGGAATGAAATTGCTCATCAATCTTGCTGATTTTTCTTGTAGATTCTACAAATACTCTCTTAGAAGTTTACAAATACATTATTTTTTACTCTTTCAATTATTCATAACTGGATCAGATCCTACAATCACAGAGCTCAGCTAGTTCACCACCGGAAACGAATATTCTTAGGAGTCGTTCTAGATTTTGACGTCAATTATACGGTCCAGTAAAGTGACTCCATCTTCTCGGAACTTCGTGACAACTATAAGTTTCAGGAAACCTATTTCTTCAAAATTACAAAAGATCCTATTTCCTTCATATTCATTTAAAAATTGCACAATTTTTAGTCGCTTCCACTGATACGACAAATGGTATAAAAGATGCAAATTATCATCTACTAGATTGATCGGTTAGATACGGTGTGTTACGGCGAGAACGGCCTTCAGAAAAAAAATCTTTGCGACACACGCAAAAACGGTGTTGATGATACCATTCGACGGCTAGTATGCTGATTAGTCGCACTAACCTACTATTAGTTCGGTAAGTGGCTGGTAGTTGGACATTGAGTTATGAGAGACCGAGTCGCATTTTCTAGAATTCGAACAAAACATTTACTCCGCTTCTTATCTGCCTCTTCAACATTTCATCCTCACGCAATCTCTGTTCTTCTTCTTGTGCACCTATACGTGAGAAAAACTTTGTCGAGCTGAAAACTCGTTTTCTGAATTGTAAAAATGCCAGCGGTGATTAATAATCATCTGGATCGAACTGTAAGAATGCAGTCAACGTATAACGAGGCAAAAAGACTCGTTTCCGATGATTTAGTGCTCTACGCCATCTTAGGGAGGTGTTATTCTGCGAGATCAATGTCACGAATATGGTATTTTGTATAGTATATAAATAGCATCGGTTATCATCTTATTTGAACCAATATTTAATTACATAATCCGATGTGGAGTTCATTTGGATCTAACGGTTACGCTATGAATTGGAAAATATTTGCAGACTTATTAACTTATCTCAAGAAAATTTTAATAATAGAACATCGAAGCTGCACTGAGAAAAATGGATTATACCCGGTAATAAAAAATATGTTAACGGATATAATCTTGGACTATTAACTATGGGACAGCAATCCAGATTATTAGAACTACAATCTATAAATATTAAGAAATAGATATCACAGGATAATATCTGGGATTATAAAACTTTATAATCTGAGGTAATAAAATCTGTAATCCAAGATTTTAAAATCTAATATCCATATTAGAATCCTGGTCCATTAGATAACCTCAAATATATATAATAATTTGTGCAAACGTATTTATAAACCTACACAAAATTTTGATAGACGAACTCGGAAGTAGACCTGGAAACAAATTTCAAGTTTTTAAACACACAGTAAGCAGGAAAGTGGCTATCATAAGACTACAAAAACGAAAGAAAAGGAGGCTATATTCTGTACTTGTACAAGTGGCAGTGATATTTAAAGTAAATAAATATAAACTTACCCATTTTCTAAATCTAAATCACGTGTGATTTAGCATTAATAATCATTTTATAACCTAATTATCACGTGTTTCAATGTAAACGGATGCATATGACACGCGCCACGATACGACCTTACCATCTGAGGCTACACATACGCCATGGATATATTAAAATCTGAGATGTTACAATCTAATGCCTGAAGATTATAAGAATTTAACATCTACAGATTATATTTGGTAACATCTTCATATATTAGAAAAATATTATAGATTATACGCGCTAATATACTTTTCTATAGAGTGTATTATTTTTTAATTCTATTATCCAGTTCGTATAGTCCATTTTTCTCAGTGTGCAGAAGATGTTAAGATTGTAAAGACTTATCCTTTTATTTCTTTAACATCATGATTGATCTTTGGTCAATTTGTGACTTTCGGGAAAACAAAAGTGTTTTCAACAATGTTTCTCGGTTTAACAGAACAGAATCTGAATATCAGGAAGACATTACACAGTATAGAATAGAAAACCTTAAAATCTGATTAAACTTACTTTCAGGATGGCCTTAAATTCATTAGGTAACTTTTTTATGAAATTGAGGTGAACATAAAGTCAGCCTGCTATTGCGGATAGTGATTTAAGATCGAAAACGAATGTGAAAGCCGCACGACTGATCAGAAGTTTCCATAGTAAGTACGAAATGCCAGAAAATATGTTAGAACGGAGATAAATTTCATTTGATGCGGGCGGAACTCGCTCAAATGCTCCGTGCGCATGACGGCGTGTATGCGCGAGTGCGATGCACGAAGAAGAGTTTGTTTTTACAGAGAGACAAGAATAGTGATGCTACGCGAAAATTATGTTAATTTTAAAATACAGTGAACTCTCGTTAACGCGAATCATAATTGACTGAAAATTTGGGAGTTCGGGTAAAAAAATAGTGCTATCTGGGCAATAACAGTGCATCATAGGCTCTGTATATTCCTGCCAAGACCGCAATGTTTCTGCATGTGACAATCCGAGGGCTAACGAGGGTTCACCATGTAGAACTCTTTCAGCAAAAATTATATGGACTATTTTATCGCCTCAATTGATAATATGATAATTCCAGAACGCAATTTTCTACTCCGATCATGTTATCTCTGTTATGGTGCTGCACGTAACCTCGAATTTTGTTTGCGTACTTCAGGCGTAAATTCATCTCGACCGACAGACCGTCGTGAGTTTACTGAATTTCCGCATTATACATCTGACTTTACGAACAAAAAATGACGGACGTTTTTTCCGCAAAGCGAGCTGACTAAGATTTCCGACTGATGCTGACTTTTCGTGCTCGCGTTTTTCTTTTGATCACGCCTTAAACTCTGTCGAAATGTGTGCGGACTTCAA
>CAKNWT010232512.1:0-11449 GCA_932066315.1 Andricus coriarius
CTTTTTTACTCGTTTTCAGACCACGTACGAGGTAGAGTAGTGAGCATGCTTTTTTACAAGTTTTATCCCCGATAGGTCTATTTCCATCTGCGTACGTGGACTTTTAAGTTAAAATAATTGAGAAGTGCACAGCTGGGAGGATACTATCTGTGCACGCGGACTTGTAGGCAAAACATCTAATCGCATTGATTGAGACGTGCTCAGTTGGGAGTATGCCATCTGTGCACGTTGACTTGTAAGTTGAAAATCTAATCCTATTAATTAAGACGTTTGCAGTTGGGAATATCTCGTATGTGCAAGTTCACCGTTGAGAGTATGCCATCTATGCACGTGGACTTGTCAGTTGTAAATCTGATCGTATCAATTGAGACGTGCACAGTTAAAAGGGAACAATCTGTGTGCGTGCATAGTTGGGAGTATTCCGTATGTGCACGTGAACCATTAGTAGGGTACAATCTGTGCACGTCTAAATGTCGATGTGCATATTTGGGAGTGTGTCAACTATGCACGTGCAAAGTGGATCGGCACACAGTTGTACCCCTCACAGTGGAAACATGCAGAGAAAAAAAATTATATCATTTTATAATTACTGAACTAAATAATTAACTATAAAAAGATAAGAGGGCAAGAGAAAATTATTTTTTGCCATTTTTGTAAATAAATTAAGTTTTTGGAGAAAAATTAAATAACGACTTTTGGCTCTGGCGGTGAGGAGCTTTAACTTCACGTTAGAGATCCGGAGTTCAAACCTTGAGCTGATACCTCTGGAATTTTTTCTATGTACTTTTACCGAGGCTCTGGTGGTTTGGATTCCACCATGAGCTGTAGGTCCGCCCATAATGCTCTTGGCTGTAATCCAATCCGTAAATGGTGGGGTAAAGAACTAAGCTTTGCGCAATATGTCAAATTAGGCGTAGCGATCTCATCAGATTACGCGATTGCATTGCAAAACTGCGCCCGTGACTGATGATATATACGGGGACAGCCCCGTGCCCCGAAGAAAGACTGAAACTCATAAAAACCACGGAGAGTATTTTTAATATTTTAAAATGATAGTCGCTTTCCGATTATCGTCGGGACGCTTCTGTAGCCACCACTGGCGGCCCCAGCTTGTGGTATAGTTTTGATGATGAGCTACGAGATGGTCAACCAGATCACACAAATCAAACAGTTGGCCAGCAAGAATATTTACGACAAACGGTAAATAGCGGAATATCAACTGTGCTTGTTGAGAATACTTTGGCTAAGCTTAGCGATTTGCAGCCAACTACCGCAACAGCAAGACCGTGGGAGAGCATAAACGCTTAAAGCGAAAAGGGATACAAATTCAGGACGAAGTTTGCTGCAAAGTATCCTCATATAAAAAAGTCTCACTGAGAAATCTCACCGCTAAGGTGAAGTACATCAGGATAATCTGCTCATCTCAGTAGACCGAGCAATAAAGATTAAACGAAAGGTTGATTTGGCGTGGAAAAATGTCGATAACGAACATCAGCTACAGGAAGCTGTACCGCAAGATCAAGCGGAATTTCTTGAAAGTAAAACATAATCATGCTATTGATGTTCCTTCGCAAGCTTATGTGGATCCAATACCACCACAACTTCCAAAGGTAGGTGGCCTGATTTAACTAGAGGCAGAAGCAGAGGTACATCAACCAATAAGACGATTGAAATGGCAACATATAAACAGAGATGTAATGCGCCTTTATTTTTTAGCAGAGAAAAGTAGGCAAAATGAAGTGAGAGAACACGATCGACTTTTCTTACGTAAGTAGCCAGAGCTAGCCATAAGAATACATGAGCAGAATCTAGCAGGCCAAAACGCTCGATATCTGTAAACACATTTATTTCGGCTGTTGAAATAGCTGCCATTAAATGGAAGTGGACCAGTACGCCTCTTATTGATAAACTCCCTCTGGAAGGTGTAGATATCGAAGACATGATTAAAGCTGAAGATATAGGTGCCAGGCACAATGAAGATCAAGTACAGGATCTCTGCCCAAAATGTACATCAGAAAGAATCTGCACACTTGTGTATTGTGCAACTAGGACAGCCGTTAGAACGTTGTGCCGCAGAACTAGACCTACAACGAGATCCGCCATGGAAAATCAGGTTGGATATGGATGTCAGCAAAGTAAGGAGCACATTGCGTTGATTGACTCAATATAAGAAAGGAAATCGATCCAGAAAGCTCATACATGCTGATACGTAAATCATCTACCCTCGGAACATCAAGGCATTGGCATCAGAAATATTGAATAAGATTACAGACTCCTAACGGAAGAGACTTGGTATTTTTACAACGAGACTGCGTTAGTTCATTAAACGTAGTGCGAGAAGGTAGCAAAATCGAGCCTTTCAGGTAGATGAAAGGAGATCCTAAAGTAAACTGAGTTTAAAGCAACATTACGAGCAAGACAATAGCGCAATAGCGCGCCAAGCTTCCATGCAGGAGGACTGGGGTTCGATTCCTGAGCCGGTACAAATGGAAGTTTTTCTATGTACTTCAACCGGGGCTTCGGTGGTTCGGAACTCACCTTAAGCTCTAGGTCTTCTCAGAAGAGGCTGGTTACGTAACAAGGTGTAGGCCCCATGTCGAGGGGACTATCCTCAGGGGTCGAAGTCGATTTTGAGAAGACTCGAAAATGAGTCAGCGATCTCTTTTGCGCTTGAGGAACCTACGGGGGACTCTTGCGCTTGAGGCACTACGGGGGACTCTTGCTCGATGGTCGCTGGCCAATTTCGAGTACTGAACACACACACACATACACTTACATAGCACGCCAGAACAGTGCTTCAAATATGTACATCTAACTGATGACCTCAGAGGAATCGCTCTGTCCACCCTAGCATGCTAGGGAGACTGCCGAATGGCAGAGTGGGTGGGAGCGACTTTGCCACTAACAACTGGCACTTGAGACGTATATTCTTGAATGCCAGGGGTGGGACCTCACGCCCCCCCTCCCACATTAAAGCAAACTAACTACTAGCAAGGCACATGCTCATCAAATGATCAAGTGCCGACCTTGAAAGGTTAACCAAAATTATCCGCATCGAAATGACGATGAATCAAATGCATCACAGTAATTCGGCGATTGAAAGGGTAGTTTCAACACAATATAGAGGGAGTAGGGTCCTTGTAGATGTCAAGAAATTGTATAAGTCACAAGTTATGCAGTTGCAAAACTATTTTAATAGCAAGCGAGATGTTGCGCTTTATCTGTAAAGCGGATATCGATTACACGCCCTTGAATTTTTCTTCGGAGGAGGCCTTGAATATGAGGGAAAATTCCATAGAGGAATGAGGAACGCAATGAAAACAAGAAGCAATCCACGTTTCCAGAAATGGAAGGATTCGTCATTGCGATTCAGTACAGTGTTGTCAGCGCCAAGAATTATCACAAGCACATGCTACATCAAGAAGTGTTTGACCGGTGCCGAATATCTGGAGATACCAACGAATCCATCGAGCACATTATTGATGGTTGTCGCATAATGGCTCAAAGAAAATACACGCACAGGAATAATGAATTTGCGGGCATTATACAATAATAACTTGCCCTGAACCTAGGACCCTTAACAGAATGACTGCCTTTCTATAGATACATTCGAGTGTACGTTTTATAAAACAAAGAGTACATCTTGTATTGGGATCTTACTATCCAGAAGAATCATTATAACTGAGCCAATCGATCCGACATCATAATGCGTAAGAAAAAAAGGAGGAAGAATCTACATCGTCGATATGGCTTGTCCACTTAACTGGAATTGGCAGGCAACCTATACAACTAAAATCCATAAGTATGGCGAGCTAGGGCATAAAGTAAAGTTAATATGAACGAATGTAAAACATGCACCTATTCATCCTATTGTGAGTTCGACTACAGGAAATGTACACGCAAGATGCTACATTATCTACTACATCATCGTTGCAAGAGATATTAAACATCGTATTAAATTAATTACGCTGATTGCTATATTATATTCAAAACTTAATATAAAATCATCTTTCCATGACAAAAATCATTTAAAATTATCTTAAGTTTAATGAGTGTGACTGTAAGGTATTAAGAAAAAACTTAAAAAGGAAAGGGTCCATTCCGATATATATTCTATTTGCCAGCGGATGAAATATATCCAGCAGATGTGGACAATTTTGGAAATAGAATTAACAATTTTTTCTACACTTTTTTCTATTGCATTAGCATCCGCCTTATACAGGGTGTTTTTTTTAACTTGAGACAACGAAATATCTAAAAAAAATACGCATCCTACGGAAAAAATGTCTGGAATAAAAACTTTTTATTTTCGAGGGGGAAAAAAGATTTGTTAAAATTTACCCCACCCCCACCCCCCCAGGAGACATAGGAGGTGGGTTTTTATTTTTTTTATTTTTTATTATTTTTTTTTTTTTGCGAATCGAAAAAAATTGTTCGAATAAAACTTATGTATTTCATGAAGGAGAATCTGAATCTGTGATAAAAAATTGGGGTTCCCATTTGAAATTACAAAGTTACCCCCACCCCTGCCTCCTGTGGGGGTGGGGGTGGGGTAAATTTTAACAAATCTTTTTTCCCCCTCGAAAATAAAAAGTTTTTATTCCAGACATTTTTTCCGTAGGATGCGTATTTTTTGAGATATTTCGTTGTCTCAAGTTAAAAAAAACACCCTGTATAATTTAACTTAAGATTATTTTAAATGATATTTTTCCCTAAAGTGCAATTTTTGTCAAGGATGACATAGAAATCAGTGTACAATACCCGACCTTTTAAGCTATTAAATAGCTCAAATTTGAATTTTTTCCACCGTATCCTTTGCTCTTAGATCACGACAAAATACAGAATTCTGAGTAGTGGGTCTATCTGCAGCATTCTTCTTTGTATTGTATTTAACAGCCCAACATTATTTCATTCAGAAAACTTTGAACATTCGTATAATCTTTATTAGAATATGGTAAGATATATCCCTAATGCTCTTCATGGCCCAGGAACGCCATTTTTTTGCAACGACATTAGTTCTAGAATCTTCAAGTAGAGTGCTCCGGGAATAAACAGCCAAAGTAGTCCTGTTCCGCTATTCTCATCTGTAGATTTTAGAGTTTAGACCAATTATTGTGTTCTATTCTCAAAAATTCAAAAACGATTTGTTTGACTTCTTAAATATATGAGAATTACCACTCATTTTTAATATTTAATTTGAATGAAAAGTACATAATGCGGTAAGTTTAAAAATAAAATTAGTAAATCAAAAATGAATTCATCAATAATAGACCATATATGTATGCATATTCATGACATGCTCCATTGTTTGTTATAGTCCTTATGAGGCTGTGGTTCCGCAGCGAAATGCATTTACTGTACTTCAGTTCTTAAATATATTATATGAATTTTGCAAAGACCAAAGGCCATCAATCACTACCACCTTTATTTCATAATAACTTTTCAAACCATTTTTTTTCAATTCAAAAACGACTTGAAAAAAGTGTCGGTTTAGCCCCACTCTCCCCTACACTCAAGTCCCGATTCTGTGCTGATCAATGTGCCAGCTTCACGCTTGACTGCTTGTATCTCCCCCGTCCCTGAGCATCCCTTGACGGCCTATAACCCTATGTTGTTGAATATTCAGTACCGTATCAGAAGGTTTTTTGTACCGCGCCTCTCTGGGCGCTATCTGTTCCATACTGTGCCGGCACAAAATTGGGACATGAGGGTATTCACCAAATTACTACAATAAATAAGGTTTTTTTAATACATAAATTTTCTTAATTAAGTGGAAATTATCTACTTGAAAAATAATCTCAATGTTTCAGTATCAACTAAACTGAATGCATCTTATCATATATTTCATCATTTGTAGAAAATTCACTCTTGAATCTCTTCCCATTCATTCGGTAGCTGATTGCCAGCACGATCTAGGTGCATAGGCTATGTGCGTCAATCACACAACTAAAGAAACTAAGAATGTGTTCCATATACGTATATTATTAATATTATGTAATGAAAGGTTCAAAAATACTGGGGTATAGATTGTAACAACCACTTGGCACAAAGACTCTCATCTTACATGAAACATTTATAAGATTAAAATTTGCTTCTGTTCTGCGTAAATACGTCATCACATATGTACGTTAGCTTTTCGAGCCTTTACTAACGCTCGAACATATCATTTTGGGCCAAGGCTTTTCAATAATATAAATATTTATTGCTTATACAAAAGAAGCAGCTTTCACCATATTTGATGCACATACTTTTTTTTAATGATCATTATGTAAGTTTAGGTGTTGTCGATCTAGTTGCATAAGGTCGTAAGCTACCTCATTTTCAAAAAAGTATTTTTTATTGCATCCCGCACTATATAACGCCATGTGTCGATTATCGGTAATATATCAAACCAAAAATTACGAATTACCACAGTAAGACCTGATGTACTTGAATGGTCAATTGCACGGTCTAACCGAGCTAATACTTTTTTTTTTATCCAAAATTTGATAAGCCAAATACGAAAAAAGCTTGCATCCCGCTTTGAAAAAAAAAGAATTACGACGTAAGCCACAGAACCCCGCCAAGTGGCAGTGTAAACATCAGAACCTGATCATTATTATGGGAACTTATGCAAACACGGAAATGATCGATGGTTATCGTATTAAGAATTGATATATACAGGGTGCCCCAGTGTTCAAGATACATTTTTATATTTTTGAATTCCTCATCAAAAATGAATTCAAAAATAATATAAAATTTCTTCCCTTAAGTAAGTAGTTAATGAGTAATTAATTAATTTGCAGGAGGTTATGAATGTCATTGGTACAACTTCACACGGCAACTGCGCGATGAGATATAAATCTTAGAAAATACCTTTTCCTTTGTTATACACGTTGAATTACTCTAACTTCCTTCAAGTGTTTTGAATTCTGTAGAATTCAAACAAATTCTTAGAAAGCACTTGTACTTCTTTGAATTCTTTTGATGTTTCTTTATATTCTCTTGAAATCTTTACAATACACCATACATTATTTTGAATATCTCCAAGTCTTTCGTATTCTCTGAATTCTCTGAAAACTCCTGACTTGCCCTGAATTCTCTAAATTATTTTGAATTATCTGAATTCTTTTGCATTCTGTAAATTCTTTTGAATTCTCGGAATTCTTTTGAATTTTATGAATTCTTTTAAATACTCTAAGTTCTTTTAAATTCTCTGAATACTTTTAAATTCTCTAAATTATTTTAAATGATCTGAAATCTTTTGAATTCTCTTTATTCCTTTGAATCATATGAATTCTTTTAAATTCTATTAATTCTTTTGAATCATCTGAATTCTTTTGAATTCTCTAAATTCTTTTGAATCCTCTGAATTCTTTTAAATTCTCCGAATTCTATTAAATTGTGTGACTTCCTTAGAATTCTCTAAATTCTTTCAACTTCTCTGAATTCTTTTGAATGCTCTGAATTTGGTTAAATTCTATTAATTCTTTTGAATCTTCTGCATTCTTATAAATTATATAAATTATGTTGCATTGTCTGAGTTTTTTCAATTCTCTGAATTCTTTTGAATTATTTAAATTCTTTTGTTTACTCTGAATGCTTTTGAATTCTCTGAATTCTTTTAAATTCTCTAGATTCTATTAAATTGCCTGAGTTCTTGAGTATTCTGTGAGTTCTCTGATTTTTTTTGCCGCTGGAGGGCCAAAGTGCCAGTAGTGTCGGTCGACAGCTCTGTATAATTTTGTGTTTTTCTCAGTGAAACAGTGTTTTTTTAAAAGTAAACTTTGATTACGATATTCGTCAAGAATTCTGACATCTTTTATAAGCATTGGCTGTCTGTGATTCAGTGGTTTTAATTCAGGAATTTATCTTTGAGTGAATCAACCTGGCGAGTGTAGACAACGCACGCTTTATCGCTACGTTACCGATACGTACCAAAGGCAACGAAAAATAACCTTATAGATCTTCGAGTCGGATTGTATATTTTGAAGAGCTTATACCCTGTAATCCAGATGAAAACGTCGCAGAAAGGAGAACAACTATCTTCTCTTAAGAACGTCAACTAATCATCGCCAAAAAAGGGTATTCTGTAAAATAAGCTCCGCTCGCTCCTGCAATTCCTGCAGCTACTTAAACGAAGTTGAATAAAAGAATAAAACAATTATCTTAGCCTGCGGTGCTTGCAGATCTCTATTTGACAAAACGATAAATACGTCATTGGCCACGTTCTTATAAGTTAGGGCAGCTCCGTCAACTACGGATCCGGATGAGGAAAAAAAAGCTAAGACTGAACTAGATAAGAGCTGCACCTCAGAATAAGACGAGGACAATCGTGACAGTTTTGATGATTTCATTTGGTCACGTACATCTGAATCAACTAGAATAAGTCCGAATTCTCTACTTGCATATCGCACAGAATTAGCGCCGATGCAAAATTCATCCATCTCCACAACTCCAACTAAATAAAATCCATTTACTGATTCTGCATTCTCACAAATTCTAACTCAGCTAAATATGATCTCCGAAAGACTGAAAAAGTTGAAGCAAAACTCTCGAAAATTTAATAATGTAGTCTTGTTGGCTGACTTAAAAAAATCTGCAAGCAAAAAGATTTCCTGATAAGTCAATTTGAGTCTGTAAAAGGTAGGATCTTTAATCTTAAATCATCTTATCATCAACTGGCAGAAGAGAATGAACAACGCAAGGAGGATTTGGATAATTTAGAATCTGCATGCGAGAGAAGTATTAGTCATCTTGAAATAGTGGACCACGGCAGAGAAGAAGGACGCGAAATCGGCTATCTCTGTGCAGAAACAGAAATCAAAATATAAAGGACACGTGCATTTTCATGCAGATCAAACTATTATGCAATGAGATCACTACAAGAAACAGCAAAAGGAACATGAGGAATTGAGGAACAAGGGCTACTAAAACAAGAAAATCAAGTTCGTGCAAGACATTCTGATAATTGTGGACTCTACTTCTCAATCTGCAAAAAGTGAGTACATCAACGTTACAGCACAGTGAACTGACTACTTCATCCTTACCCTGTCTTCAAATAAATTATCAAAATATGTACAAAGCTTCGTCACCTCCGAATCGCTTTGGAAACAACTGTTCAAAAATGCGCCATTATTGTACTTACTGAAGCATGGCTTATTGGGGTCATAGAAAATTCAGAACTAGGACTAAATGAATATAAATTTTTCTAAAAAGACAGGGATGTTCTAACAAGTGAATACGAGAGGGGTGCCGGAGTTTTAATAGCAATTAGGCACGCATTTTGTAGCAAGCTTATAACGATCAAAAATATTAAAGATTAAAGATTATTATTATGTTTTTTTTCATACTTGTTCTCGGGTTAAAAAGAATCCGGTTTTCCATGATAGCCACGGACTAAGCCAAGTAACTGATGAGATGAGGATGTAATTAGTTATTCTAATAGGATGTATGAAATCATTTGCGACGATGTTTCAGGTACAAAATTAGAAGCATGGTGTAGCTTGCAGTTTGTCGTTTACCGCTGTTATGCTTACACAGCGGCCGTGAGTGTTGGAGGTGACAACCGTCACCTCTGGATGCTTTCTTAGAGCTCCCATGTATCACTGTGTTTGTCCTGGTTTTTAGTTGGACCAGGACGTTTCTTACAATGCGACAGGTGTTTAATAAGACCGCCTTCTGAGCTGCTGCCAGTACCCTACTGACTCCTAACTGTTCAAGATGCTCAGTGCATCTTGCGTGCGCATTGCCTGTAGCCGAAATCACAATATGATGAATAGATGCATGTTTCACATTCCTCCATATAGTCTTTACTTCATGACTTAGCTCGCTATACTTGTGGATCTTGGTTGTATAGGTTGCCTGCAAATTTCGGTTAAGTGCACAAGCAATGTCGATGATGTAGACCCTTACACCTTTTTTTCTCGCATTACGATGTCCGGTCGATTGGCTTGGATGTAATGATCCGACTGAATAGTAACACCCCAAAATAAGATGTAACCTTCGTTTTCTAAAACGGGCATTGGAATTTATCTATAGAAAGGCATCCATTTTATTAAGAGTCCTAAGTTTAAGGCAAGTTGTTGATGTATAATGCTCGCCACATCATTAGGCCTGTGCGTATATTCTCCTTGAGCTATTACGCGACAATCGTCAATCATGCGCTCGATGGATTCGTTGATATTTCCACATAATCGGCACCGGTCAAGCACGTCTTGATGTAGCACGTGTTTGCGATAATTTCTGGTGCTGACAACCCTGTCCTGTGTCACAATAACGAATTCTTCCGTTTCCGGATACAGGACGTCCTTTCTCAGCCAAATATTGGATGCCTCACTATCCACTTCATTTTGATCTGACATTGTGAGGTGCTCGCCGTAGATGGCTTTCTGTCTCTATTGCGTTTCTAATTCCTCTATGGTTTCTGCCCTGATATTCAAGGCCTCCTCTGAGGACAAATTCAAGGGCGTGTAGTCAAGATCAGCTTTACAGATCGTGTCGTAAAGCGTATCATCTCACTTGCTGTTAAAATAGTCTCGCAACTGTATAACTTGCGACTCACAGTTTCCTGACCTCTACAATGCCCCTACCCCCTCTATGTTGTAGTAGAACTACCCTTTCAATCGCCGAATTACTGTGGTGCATTCGATGCTTCGTCATTTCTACGCGGCTGATTCTGTTTAATCGTTCGAGGTCGGAGTTCGACTATTTGGTAAGCCCGAAGAAGTACGTGAGGACAGGGATGGCATAGGTGTTGATTGCCCTGATCTTGTTTGCCGAGTTAAGAGAACTCTTGAGAACTAATCTGAGTCTTGTAGTGAAGGCATTCATTAGGTTTTTCTTAACTATCGTATTATGAATACCTTAGATTCGAGAATACCCAAGTATTTATATGACTTCCCCTCAGCCATTGCCTCGATGTCATTCTCGAAATTGTTCTCTATCTCTGCATTCCCTAATTCTCCTCTGCTTAAATGCACTGTTTTGCATTTATCTAGTCCGAACTCCGTGTGGATATCATTGGAAAACTGCTTTGTGACATCGATCACTTGCTGCAGTTTCTGGTTTGAACTAGCGTATAGCCTTAGGTCATCCATATATAGAAGATGGGTCACTTGATTACCATCCTCTTTATCATGTATTCGGAACCCATGAGACATGCTATTTAGTATTTTGCTCAGTGGGCTCAACGCTAAACAGAACCATAACGCACTGAAGGAGTCTGCTTAGAATATACCTATCGTAATGCGTATTGATATAGTCATCCTTGATTGCCCATGATCAAAATACTTGATTCTTGTACCCCAAAGCATCATCGCACGACTTAAGAAGTCAATGATGCGTGGGCAAATTTGGTATATTTTGAAGACTTCAAGCAAACAGTCATGTGGTGCGGAAGGAAACGCTTGTTTGTAGTCAATGTATGCCATGTGCAAGTTTCTTTGATATTTACGAGCTTGCGTCATGG
>CAKNWT010232524.1:0-11317 GCA_932066315.1 Andricus coriarius
GCCAGAAAACCAATCTGGCGAAACGTCGTAACACCATAAACTGATGTTTATTATTTACCCCAATTGGCCGTTTCACTACTTACTACGATTAAATTTCAAATATGTTTCCCACATTGGCAACCCCCCACTCCTTTCAAAAATTTTCCAGCCTGGGCAGTTGCCCATAAATGTCCGTGCTTAAATCCGGCCTTGCACCGCATTCCACACGTTTTAGCTATTTTAATGTAAGCTTTTATATTATAACATTTAGAAAAATTGTACACTTTAATTTGTTACACATAAAACCGATTGTCATTGCGAGAAATATCAATCAAATTAATGTTTCACTTATCTTTCTTATTCTAGCCATATGAACATAGGCTGGATAGACTCCCAGCCACCTGTGCTCCGCGTTTTACTTGATCGCACTAGTGAACTAACGTCGATGCAGGGGGCTGGGTAGGAGTACAGTGCGTCATAACACCAGCAACTGCGGGATGGGTGTCTTTGACTTTAAATATGAGGTGAAGATGCAAGCTAGATGTTGATGTATAGGAGTAAACTTCTTCCGCAAGAAGTTCTTAATACCATCTGCTCCTGCAGCGGATTCATGTGCCAGAAAACACCCGTATTTTGTCCACCTTTCCGTAAACGGTCTACCAGATGTTATGTAGTCAATCTCACTCTGAACAAGGGACGCATTCTGTCTTGCCCATCCAATCTTCTTGTTCAATTAATGGGAGCGTCTTTTGATCTTTTGATCCATCGTCGGTTTTAGCCTTCGGTTTGAATCAGCCAAAGCTCTCGCTGGACCATAAACTGAACCATAAACTGAACCATTGATGGTCCAGAGGTCGGACTGCTTCGAGATATCCTCACAAAGGGAGGCTTCCATTTCAGCCAGATATTGGGGCTTAGGAGGAACCTGGATGTTAATGTTCCTCCTTGTGCTGAAATTGCTATCATCTCTCAGGGGGTGTCGGCTTTCCGCGATTGGTTTTAATGTCGCTTCCTCTTCTTCGTTTGTGACTTGTTCATGCAGCAGTTGGAGAAGCACCCTGCCTTCATATCCAGTTTTCGAGAGGTCGGCAGCTTGATTTCGCAAAGATTGTTGCGAACGTACTGAAGCTCTGGGTTTTTCTGGCACTACAGAGTATGCATGCGCGCCATGAGGCCTCCGCGAACAAAGATAATGCTGGGATCGTAGCATTTCAGCAAGTAATCCTAGAGTCGATTTGTCCACTCAATAGTGTAAGCGACGCGCCGGTCCGTCGTCGTGTTCCCATCCAAATTATTTTCAGCACCCCGAACTCTAGGACGATTGGCACCATTTGCTGCCCCTTAGTCGTGCGGTCTGCGTGTTCGATCGTTTCGTACATCATTTACATCGTGATTTTATGGTGTCATCGTTGTTCCCACGAGCAGCTGGAGAAAGTGTTCGTCCGTCCTTGCAGAGCTCCTCATGAAAGGATAAGGCTGCGTACTCTAGGTGGTCACGGGGCCTCCCAGAGTTATGCTTCAGTTTGGTTTTTTTTTTTCTTCGGGACCATCTTTGGACAATTGAACGCGACTGCTTATTGAATATTGTCTTCCCTTAATCGATCCGTCGACTCAAAAGTATTGAGATTTTGCCGGTCATTGACTCTTGTCTTGATTGGCTCCCCCAACTCTAGGTTTTTTCTTGTCCGATTTCAAAGGAACCGGTCATATATAGCTAAAACTTTGCCGTAAAGAAAATCGTTAGATTGCACCGGGACCAGGAGCCATTCTAAAAAATTGCACCAGCTCCCAGCGAAATCGCGTAACGTTTCAGCTGTAACCACGTCTCACGACTGTGAGATAGGTGGTTACATCTGCGATGTACTAAATACGGCAATACGAAAAAAGTCTCTTGTACCCTGAGGACACAATGAAAAACTAACCAATCGGGCCTTTTAGGGGAGGAAACTGGTTATTTTATTTATTTATTCTTTCATAAAGTCCATTCGTATCTGAAATAAAGAATGCCCAACTATTTTGAAAAATGTCAGCAAATCAAATAAAAATTTTTTCGTACTATTTTATTTTTCTCAAACAGGTTTGGTTCAGTAAAAAAACGTATGCAACAAAAACATTTATTCCATAGAGATCTAAAACTTTTCTTTAACCACTTTTTCAATACAACGGTTAATCGTGAGGTAAATAAAGAACGTCTTCTTTCAGGTTTTACGGGCAATGTTGGCATAAACGGATAGAATTCTGTTTGTTTTGATCGGAACCAAATTTTACATAGATGCTTGTTAGATAAAAAGGAAAGAATAATACCCCAGGTTCTTTTTCACTTTCTGATATTTTTATTTCATGTTACGCCTTACTGATCATGCAAAACATGCGATTTGTAGCCGGTGACAAATATTATAAAGGTATATTTTTGGGATTCTGTCCAACTGTTATCTGTTATACCTTTTCATGAGGGTATTTGTACTGACTGTATAACATGTATTTTAAGCGTAGGTTTATGTACAAAATTACGGTAATAGATAATGTACACTTTACAATTATTATTTATTGTAAACAATTATAAACGAAAACAAAAAAAAATCATTTTAAATAAACGCGCTAACGGTAACCAATACGATTGTCGACGCAACTCATGCGCAGTACGAAAAAAACAACAAAATTGGGAGCGCTGACTGGAACCACTACAAAGCACTGGACACCAAACAATTAAATGCGAAATTGAATTTTACCGGACAATGAAAAATTATCTTTTACCACAGATTAAAAAAAAAATGAATTGTGTGGCAGAGCCGGAACAAGCCCCGGACCACTCCACCGATTTCCAAAATCAATTCGACATTTTGGCATCCTGATGGAATCTGGGAACGAAACTTTTGAGGAATCACTCTCTTATTGCCTCTTAACATCATTGCCCCCAATGCTGAACGTTCTATGCGAAATGGATAATATACGTTTTTGTCCGTTGCTGCCAAGGAGTTTTTATTAATTTTCTTGACGGCTTACATTCTCTCAGGATCTAGTTAACTGGCGTTTCAAGTTTTAGATATGCTCATAGTTAAAAAAAAAAAAGTTTTAGTCAATATTTAGTGGCAGCGCAGGCTTTCTTTACTTCCTATGGGTTTATCACTAATTTAAAATGGGAAAACGACACTTTTTCTATTTCATGTTTTAAAAACAATAATATCGGATTTTTTAAATCCTTTTTCTCACCATATTCCTCTTCCTAAAATAATAATCTAAGAATATTTTTTAATCATACTTTTTTGGTCTCAATTCAGAAATACTTCAGCTCCTTCTATCCTAGAAGGTAAGCAAGAGCCGGTAATTTAGGCAAGAGATTTCGTACAACACTGTTTCTTGGAGTCCAGTCTCTAGCCGCAGATGACCTTACGCGGCTGGCGGCACAGTTGGAGATGAAGATTTCACCTCTGGATACTTTTTCAAAGCTACAAATCTTTACAGAATGTTATGAGGAACAGTGTTGATGTACCAGATGAAGTGATCCCGGAAGAACAGCCTTTTGCATCCGGCCCGCAATTAACGGAGCCTGACGCTGGCAAGCCGGGATTTTGTTGATTTGGCTAAGAAATGAAACTTTCATGCCTCCAAAATAGCTGATTATGAGAACTACAAGATGGACTTTGTAGCCTTGGTACAGCCTGCTCAGCTCGAAAAGAAGTGCTTGATATATCGCCCGTTTTTCTCCCTCCTTTGCCGTGATATGACCATCGGCTGGTGCCGAGAATTCAATCACGTAAATGATCTTCGTCTTCAGTTCTTGGAGGACAATATCAGGCTTTGTAGCACTGATACGGTGAGTGATCAACAATGAGAAATTCCAGTATTCTCGACAACGGACTCCAGTTCCCTCTGGACGTATAGTGAGACGGGCATTAGATCATCATAATAAAAGTACCGCAGATGGTAATATAACACTTTTAGAGCCACATTGTTTCTCTCTATGTACCCGTAGCATGCATACCTTGAGCATCCACTGAGAAAATGTCCAAGTGTTTCCGGCTCTGTTCCGAGGACCATTACATCGGAAATTGCTCAGCCTTTTTATCCAAGTCCCCTATTGAACGTCGTAATAAGGCGCGCCGCCTATGCCTGTGTTTTAATTGCTTGGGGTCTCATTAATTCCAAATATGCAAATCGAAGTATAGGTGTAGAACATGCCGAGACAAACACCACTCATCATTACACACCGCTCGCACTGGGCAGACAACGAACTATCAAAAAAAAAGAAGAGGTGTATGGCCACGCAAGTGGAAAGAAACAACCTGCACCCTCAACCAATGTATCTGTGTTGACTGCAGGTTTTTCTGACGCATGACAGCTGGTATTTCTCGCGACAGCCCAGATTATGCTGATAGGTTCTACGGGTACCCAGGTCCGTTTTCGCGCCCTGGTCGATCAAGGCTCTGAGGCCTCCTTTGTTAAGGAATCCACCGTACAATTACTCCAGTTACGCAAACACCGCGTAAATATTCCATTAACGCGTTAGTGTGCGTCACTCGCCGGTACAGCCCGTGCTATTGTAAATCTTTCACTGCGCTCAATTAATATTCCCTCATTCCATCTTGAGACTAAGGCCTTGGTCCTTCCTCGCCTTACATTAAACCGTTCCTCACAGCGGAGCACTGACCTCGACTTAAACCAGTTTGATGATCTTTGCTTATCGGATCCTCACTTCTATAAACCCAAATCAGTCGATGTCGTCTTGGGGTCAGATGTATATTGTCGGATTCTGCGACCTGGCTTGCGCCATTTTCCACCTTCACCGTTGATTGCCCAGCATACTGCTTTGGGGTTGATTGTTTCGCGATCGACTCACTCCGTCCTGCCACGGCGGGCGGACCTCCCATCACGAGGCTCTCTTACGGCTGGGCATTGTGTCCATGATAATTACTTGCAGGAGGCTTTGCAGCGTTTTCGGATGCTGGAAGAATTTTCTAATAATAGTCCCAAAATGAAACCTGAGGATGAGACCTGTGGGCAGCTGTTTGTTGATACTTATGTCCGCGCTCCCGATGGCCGATATATCATTCAGCAGCCGCTGCGATCGGAGCTGCCGATGGCCTCTGCTGAGACCCGACGAATGGCCTTGAGTTCGCTGTCCACGACACACCGTCGCTCTGCCTGGGACAGTCGACTGGCGGACTCGTATCATGAATTTATGAAAGTTTATGAGGAGTTGGGGCATACGGAAAGAGTGTTGTCTTCGACGCCTCACGACGCACTGCCGAACAGCAATATTTAAATAAATTCTTAATGCCGGGGCCTGCTCTTCAGGGCGATATCTCTCTAATACTTTTGAATTGGTGCAGATATCGCTTTGTTTTTACAGAGGACATCATAAAGATGTTTCGCCAAATCCGCGTTCGAACTGAGGATCGGGATCTGCAGAAAATTCTTTGGGCTCCTGATCCTGCGGATCCATCCGTAGATTATCGTTTGACTACGGTCACTTGGGACCGCATGTGCCCCATACTTGGCAATTCGCACACTAAGCAAGCTGGCAAAGGATGAGCAACAGCGTTTTCCCCTTGGGGCTTCTTGCCTCCAGCGCAGTACCTATGTCGATGATATTTTCGCGGGCGCTCACAGGTTGGATATCGCGATTCTGAAGCGAGATGAATTGGCTGCGATTTTGCGTTGTGCTGGTTTTGAGTTGGATAAATGGGCAGCAAATCATTCTGATCTGCTTCCTGGACGTAGCAGGCAGAGGGAGCCGGAAAGAACCAAGAAAATTGCTCCCAATGAGCGTGTTAAGACGTTAGGCTTGCTTTGGAATCCAGCGATGGATGTATTTGGGTCCAGTGTTTCCAACCTGAGCCCGGAGGTCTCCACGCAGACAAAGCGTACCATTTTGTCGGACATCGCTCGAGTGTTTGATCCACTGGCTTGGCTCGCTCCGGTTACTGTTACTGCAAAGATTTTAATGCAAGATCTCTGGATTCTGAAATGCGACTGGGACTCGCCTTTGCCGTCGAAGATCCTTGAGCGATGGACTGATTATAGTAACTCCATGACCTCCATCCCTACACTTGATCGATCGCTGGTTGGGAACCTCTCCAGACTCCCGGTGTCAGCTTCATGGCTTCTCGGATGCATCTTCTCGCGCATATGCCGCAGTGGTTTATCTGAGAATCCAGCTTGATGATGGCCGTCACTGGGTGTCGCTTCTCATGGCTAAAACTAAAGTGAGCCCTGTCAAGACAATAAGCATCCCGAATCTCGAACTGAGCGCAGCTGCTCTGCTTGTAAGACTTATCTGTCACATTCAGAAGCTGCCCTTCTTTAAAGATCTACCTGTCTTTGCTTGGTCTGACATCCAAGTAGTACTCGCGTGGTTACGCAAACACCCATGCTATTGGAAAACCTTTGTTGCTAACCGCATATCCTTCATTCAAACCGAGCTGCCCTCGGCTGAGTGGAGGCATGTTTCTTCTAAGGAAAATCCGGCTGATCTCGCCACTCCTGGAGTAAGGTCTGAAGAACTTAAAGGTATTGAAAAATGGTGGCATAGACCACAATGGCTCTCATTGCCCGCTGCGGATTGGCCAGATCGGCCGGATGCTGACACGGTGTCGCCCCTTTGCTAAGTTTCATCCCCCCGAACTCGCCTCATTGTGGCGGTCTATGGTAAGCTGTTGTAAAATCCACTAAACACAACCTAAAAAGAGTCATCGGAGATCATACACTCACTTTTGAAGAGCTATCAACGTTGCTGGTGGAAATAGAAGTTTGTCTGAACTCACGGCCCCTGTGCCCTTTGACCAACGATCTCGATGACCTAACGGTGTTAACCCCAGCTCATTTTTTGATTGGTGGAAATATGAGCCTCCTTCCTGACGCTGGAATTCCCGAAATACCTGAGAACCGCCTGAGTCGTTTCCAACTTCTTCAACGTGTCCGTGACAACTTTCGGAAACGCTCGTCACTGGAATACCTACAACATCTTCAGGAGCGGAACAAATGGCGCAGTCCATCCGACAACTTCGCTGTGGGTCAGTTGGTCATTGTTAATGACGAACGCTATCCATCCTCGAGGTGGCCTTTGGAACGAGTTATTGAGGTCCATCCTGGCCCTGACAATATTGTAAGGCTCTGCGGATCGCTAGGCTGTATCCTTGTGTACTACTCATTGTTATAGCGTATATCTATCATTTAATCTGTAGTTTATATTTTGGTCCTGCGGACGAAGGCGGGCTGGATGTTTGGCTGCTTCTTACCGTCATCTGAAATTATGGGGAGTTTGACTTAGTTTATTGTCTCTTTAGTTTATTCATTTTCGGAAAAGGGGCTGCACCTGGAATAAAACTGTAAGCTCTGCGCGTAGCTCGAAGGTCAGCGGCGAGCAGGTAGAATGGAACCTTTTCCCACGACTTTATATGTAATTGGATCAGGAATTTGTTTTCACTTTATAATTATTATTTTTCTTCAAAGTTCAGTTCAAGTTGACCCTTAGTGGTGAGAGGTTCCATTTTGCGAGTGTAAATGCGTCTCATGTTGGATTATGTGTGCCTACCATTGTGTGGATTGATGTATGGCGGACTGGTTGTCATCCCAATAGTGTGAACGAGTCTCATGTTGGATTATGTGTGCCTACCTTTGGGTGGATTGATGTATGGCGGACTGGTTGTCATCCCAATATTGTAAACGAGTCTCGTGTTGGATTCTGTCTGTTTGCCATTGTGTGGATTAAGGTATGGCGGACATATTGTCATCCAAATACGTATGCATTCTCTCATAGGGTAATTACTAACTTATTTTTGTGATCATTATTTGATTTTCGGCTTTTTCCTCCACTCTTCGAGTGGAGGTTTTTTATGCCATAGAATAAACTCTTTCCTTTTGCAACTAAAATTTGGCTGTGGTTATTTGAACCCTAATACGCTCCACTAGCAATTAAGTTCCTGATCGTTTCTCAAACAGCTCGCTTTATTTATAATTCCACTGCATGCAAAAATATTTATTACATTAACAATGGGATAGTTGGACCCAGAACTAGTACTGTGGGACTGCCATTTCACATTCCAACTATACAAGGAAATTTGTCTAGTCTCTTCCCAAAAATGCATAATTATCGAATTTCCACACGATATTGCTATCCTCCGCTGATCCCATGACCCGAGCGAATGTATTTCCATTATGCCAGTCCAGAAAGATTAATGTCGGGACAAAAAGTTTTGACACCTGGGTTTGAAGGTTTATTTCTCGGCGAGAAAACATCGCAGAATTTTGAGTGAAAGGCAGAAACATTGTTCAACATTATACCAAAAAAAGTTTCTCGGCTCAGCTGTTTCATCTCATAAGTTGAGCGGTCAATAAAAAATGATTAATGTCTTAATCAAAAGCGTTTGAATAATCACGATCTTAATAAGTTTCAATACTGGAAAACTCGTAATGATAAAACGTCCTTCTCGGCATTGTCGAATTAGCTGTGACAGATCCTATCAGAAAAAAGGTTCACGCTGAACTACGCCTATGGCTTTCAATAGCGGGCACAGCGTGTCTCTTTTTTCTGAAGGGATCTGTGTCACAGTTAAATTCGGCATTGCCGAGAATGAAGCTTTTTCATTACGAGTCTTCCAGTATTGAAACTCATTAAGATCGTGATTATTCATACGCTTTTAATTCAGACATGAATCATTTTTATTGGTTGTTAAACTTTTGAGATATAACAGCTGAATCGAGAAACTTCGTTCAAGCTATATTTCGGCTTGAAATCTTTATCCAGAGCCGAGATAATTATTTTTTTACATTTTTAGCTCCACTGATTAATATAATTATTAAATCGAAGTAAAAAATTGGAATTTGTAAAGTACATGTTAAAGAATACTCATGCATTTTTAAATGTCTGATACCAATTTTTACACTTGTGGAGGACTTCTATGTCGACGTATTGAAATTTGAGGGGCATTTCTCCTGTTTTTTCATACATTTTCTGTCACAGGAAAGACAAAAAGTTTTTGACGAAAATCAAACTGAAATGATTTTATAAGTATAGTATTGAAGAATATTTATGTCTTTTACTCAAAATTCTGTGATTTATTTCGCCGAGTAATGAATCTTCAAAGCCACGTGTCAGGAATTTTTGTTTGATATATTTTCTACATCAATTCTAAATCTAAAGTGCCCTACCCTCACTCTCCTCAAATAATATCGTTATCTCCACTTCAGCAACTGTGAGATTTCTTGCCATAATTCTTGATTATGAATTTGGCTTCCACGCTCATTTTTTATATACCTTATTGAAAGTGCCGAAAAGTTCTAAACATTTTACAAGTCCTGAGGGGTGCATGGAGGGGAGGCGTAACCTGTATAGTACTATCAGTCTACTATACAATGATTAAAAGTCGTATAGACTATGGCTATAACATTTTTACTTTTCAGAATCACACATTTGTCGGAAAACTAGGAAATGTACTTAAGCAAGCCTTATGATTGGCGGAAACTTGCGGGAACTTATTAGTCCCCCGAAGGCTACCCTTTCACTGACTCGCGCGCAGGATGTTTGCCCTGCTGCCCAGTTGTCTTACTACACGATTGCTAAATCAGAGGCTTTAAATTCCAATCTATTAAATATTGCCCTCTCTAACTCGGATGTCTTCCCCTCGACCGTAAGAACCTTATTGAAAGTTATCATGCCTGGGTCACTTGTTTTAAAAAGTCTGAAACTCATTAATTAAACAATTTAATTCTGTTTTCTCTGTTTCCCGTGCTTCCGCCGTCGGGCTGATCTGACATTCGTCATCAATTGGTTAGAACTAGGTTGGAGTCCACACCTACTTCAATCTGAGTCAGTCCGAACCCAAACCGAACCTATTTTCAATCCTTCCCTCCTATCCTTTTAAATAAGTAGGATCTCTTGAAATTTAATCGGAAGGAATCCGACACCCGTCGAATAAATAAGTGTGAATCCGAAGTCAATTTGAATGAATCCGAAACGTATACCAAAGAAGTTGTAATCTTTCCAATCCTCTTAAGTCCGTGCGCTGAATTCGAGTGAACTGGAAAGCATTTTGAACCCAACTTTCAATCCTCTTCAATCCGTCCGCCAACATAAATTTCAATCCTAACACACCTATTAATCCTTTTCAATCTGTGCGACTAATCCAATAAATCCGAGGCTCATGAAAAAGTCTTTTTAATCCTTCTCAGTACGTGCACGAACATCAACTTTAATCCTAATTAATTCAAACTCGCTATTCAATCCTTTTCCCCTTTTAGAAAATCCTTCAAATTTTGACAGTTTTCATGCATCTTTCAAAGATTTCCGGAAATCTCAAAATGTATCATATTTTGTCAATATTAGTAAGGTAAAGACACCAGTTAGTGACATGCGACCAGTTAGTGACACCCTGGATGAATTTCTTCATTTATTGAAGAATTTAATGGAAATCATAATGTAAATGGAGGTAAGTGAAGGTGCCTGGAGGGCAAAGTTTCGTATAATTATTAATTATAATCAATAATATTAACCGGTCCGAGAATTCGTCAAGGGACAGATTAGTGACAGGGTGCAGGAGAATGTATTTTAAGGAGAATCAGTCGTGTTTGGAGTGAAAAAAAACGTTATTGCCCATAACTTTAATGTGTTTTTCAACTTGTCTCCAACTTTGATGGTCCTTCTCGTCGCCAAAATCTTTGAAAAGTGTGTTCATTGAGTCGCGTGTCAGTGAGTCGCTTGGAGGTTAGGGCGTCCGGGAGCCAAACAATAACAAATCGCCTGCTTGAATTTAAGCAGATGAATTTCCATTTTCAACGAACAATCGGTATCTTTAAATCATCTTGTTTTTGCCCAAGTCATAATTAGTTAACTGTTAATAAACATTGGTTTAATTACAATATATAACATTTATCATTTGCTTTCTAGTTCATCTTAGCCTTTTGATATTCATAAATTTTCATTTTCGTCGAATAAATAAAAAATAAAAATTTTTTAATTGCTTTATTCAAACGTATTTGAACTTAAAAAATTCTAAAATAAGCCGTAACAAGTCTTTTTGACACAATTATATCTATCCATTATCAAATACAAGTTGTATACCATTTCCATCCCAGAATATCAGATTCATGAACGCCGACAAGAAAATGAAATTTGTTAAATATGTTTTATTTAAAGGAAATATGTTTATTTTTTCATGTTGCATGAATAATGTGTTTATTTTAAAACAATTACATTTTGATATAATATAACCCAATATGTCATGAAAAAGTCTAATTCCTTTAAATAAGACACATTTCACAAATTTCATGTTCTTGTCAACTGCGATGAAACTGATATTCTGATAGAAATAGCATATTCCTTCTCATTATGAATGAATAT
>CAKNWT010232534.1:0-10152 GCA_932066315.1 Andricus coriarius
TTCCAAACTGCGCGTATTAATTTACAAATTTGCCTTGTGAGGCAAGGGCCTCCATTTTTTATCAGTTCTGACGGTAGGTCGTCGATGCCCGCGGCTTTGTTATTTTTCAACCTCTTTATGGCGATTTCTATTTCTATATCAGTAGGATCATCAGTTGGTAGATCGGCAGTGTGGATTTCACCGAGATTACCTTCAACGGGGCCTTCGCGTACGTTTAATATTTTATCAAAATAGTTTTTCCATAAATTTAGTCTCTCTGTCGCATCGGCTACTAGATTGCCATTTTCGTCCCTCATTACTTCCGTCCTACTTTGGAAGCCTTTCCTTATAAAATTGATTCCCCTGTACATCTCACGCGGGTTATTTTGTTTATTATGCGCTTCTATTGCTAGTATTTTATTCTTTTCCCACTCCCTTTTCTTGGATCTATAAAGCCTATTTGTACTTTTACTAATCTCGAGATACTTCTTATGTGTTTGATCGCACTTCTTTTGTAAACTAATTAGTTTGGCCTTCCGACGTTTTTCAAACCAAAGTTTGCACTCTTCGTCAAACCATGGTTTGCTTTTGGTTGCTTTCTTTAAACCTATAGTGAGATTCGCGGCTGTCTTTATCGCCTTTTTCATATTGCTCCACAGGATTTCCGGGTCCTCCTCGTAAATACCGTTATCGTCTCTCTGTTCTTGGAGAGCGTCGAAACTATTAGAAATCTGAACTTGATAATTTAATGTTTCTGTTGGTGTTTTAAGCTTATCTATGTTGAAACGAACTGTTGGCTCTGCGCGGCTTGTTTTCTTATTTAACGCTAGTCTAGATCTTAGTTTTACTATCACGAGAATGTGGTCTGAATTTAAATCCGCTCCCCTGTACGATCTTATATCGAGAATGTTTGTATGACGTCTTCTATCAATTAGAACGTGGTCAATCTGATTGTGAGTGATACCATCTGGTGATGTCCAGGTGGCCTTATGTATATTTTTATGCTTGAAATATGTGCTTTTAACAACGAGGTTCTTCGAAGCTGCAAAGTTTATTACTCTAGTTCCATTATCATTACTGACGTCATGCAAACTTTCTGACCCTATTGTAGGCCTATACATCGGTTCTTTTCCAATTTTCGCGTTGAAATCTCCCAATACTATTTTTGCGTCAAACGTTGAGAACTTGTCAAAAACCTGTTCAATTGTTTCGTAAAAAAGATCTTTTGTGTCTTCGTCTTTGTCCTCGGTAGGGCAGTGCACGTTGATTAACACCTGTTTGCTGAAATTACCCCTTAGTACAATGTATGATAATCGGTCGCTAATGAATTGCATGTCGATAACCGCTTGCGAAATCCGCTTATTAATAAGGAATCCGGTCCCCAGTGTGCGCCCCTTAGCTCCCCCATAGTAAAAAGTATAGTTATCCTTAGAAATTGACGCATAAGCGCTTGGCCAGCAGGTTTCTTGAAGTGCTATCAAGTCAGTATCATATGTCTTTGCTACCTCAATGAGTTCGCTAAAACCGCCAGTATTTAGACTACGCGCGTTCAGGGTTCCCACCCTTAGATATTTTACTGTAGTTTTTTGTTTTTGCAAGTTAGCCATGGTAATTTTAGGAAAATCCGCACGTTAGGATCCTATTCCGATCGTAGGTGAGTCCGCCGTCCTAGGAGTGATGACCCCCATAACTCCCCAGGCCTAGATATGGGGGCTTTCCGACTCTGACAAGGACCATGTCAACTTGTCGTCAGACACATTACGGTTTCATCCTCATATCCCAACATCCCCCTGCAAGGCAGCTCGCCCACTGGCATCAATACCCCTTTGGCCCTATACAGGCGAATCATTCCACACATCCCTTGTGGGCAGTGTCATCGCTGCAGTGTCCAATGAGGCAGCAGGATTTTTCCCTTACAAGATTTTTAGTTTTGGTTCGGGTAGTGTTTCTAGGTGGGTACACGCTGCACCCTGGCTTGCCAGAACCCACCCATAGCGTATCAGCGCGAATGGGTGGGTCCCTTCAAGCCATGGTTGTCGTGTACCTATTTTTTACCAGTGTGGGCTCACCACATCCACGACTGGTTCCTATCGGCTGTCCGCGACTGCTTATTCTTGTATTCGCAGTTAACCTGAGGGGCTGTTCAGCCTTACGGGCCGTTCCTCTATCCGCAACCTGAGGACGCGCTACGTAGTATCAAGTTTAAATACTGTTTTTTCCATTAAGAATTTGTAGTCCTTCTTTAAATTTATCAAGAGGTAAATCTGTGTAGTTTTTTATATTAATCCATCTACTTAAAATAATATTAATTACTAAATCAATTGTAATATTCTTCGCTAAATTGAAATATGAAAGTTATTTACCCACCTGCAAATAAAGTAGCTTGTCTAGCTGGAGCTTGGCCAACAGCTGCTTGACAAACATTGCCCATGTAAACTTCTTGAACTTTCTCTGCAGCAATACCAGATCGCTGTACAGCAGCCTAAAATGGTAAATATATTTTTACATTCAGGTAACAGTATCCTTTAAGAGGTTCGCGACCTTGCAGGTAAGAGGCTCTATATCAAGAGGAAAATTACTTGGGGGTCAATAGTAGAGTTAAAGAGATTTTTTAAAAGAAAAAATAACATAAGTGCATTTCCATTCATTGTATAATTCATTTAAAAGCATTTTTTGGGAAAGTGATTAAATTAGCACCTAAAATGGACACAATTACAAAAATAATAAATTAAATTAGAGGTGGTAATAAATTACTTTCTCACCGTTTGCTTAGTGAATGTTTGAGAGAAAGTAATGCCGTTTACGGTGACGTTCCATTGAATTCCGTTTTTCGGTGATTGAGTTGCGGTTAATGTATACAAAGTTTTTTTTTTATACTGAGAAAACTATTACCCCGTTATCGGGTAGATAGCGAAAGTAAAACCTCAAACGAATTCATACATAACTTTAAAGATCCAGTTTTTTAACGTAGCTGGCATTTCTTACAGATATAACTTGTAAAGTGAATGCTTTTAATAGTAACTTACAAACAAAGAAGCAGAATCTTCCAGAATTCATGGATCACAACGACTCTCTTCTTAGTAGATTACACATATTTGTATTTGAATTGAAAGAAAAAAACGTTAAAAATTTTTTGAGCTGCACAGAAACTGCAGAAAAATTTCAACCTTACAGCTTTGAACAGATTACCTCGTCAATTGATAACTCAATCATCTAATTTCAAATTATAGTTGAGTACGTTTGCCGTTTGAAGAATGATACAGATGGATATCTTCTAAGTAAACTTCGTTAAGTTGCGCATCCTTCCAGAATCTAATGAGAGTTACATTGTCGGATATACCTGTAAACCTTGATGAACTTACTGACAAAAAATTAGAGTATTTTTATCTGTCCATACTTGCTCACCAGCATAAAAAAATAGTTCTAAATTCTCCTTTTCCCAATATTCTATAAAAAAATGGTAGAAAAACTAATATAAAAATTTTTTAATTATAAAAATAAGTGTGATAAAAAAGTGAAAAAGCAATGTTAAGAAAGGGAATCGACATATTTATCTGTGCTTATCTTCCTTTTAAGTTACATTTTTGTTTGTTATTATCGACTTACAGTTGAGGTTTACATTACAATATTAGATTTAAATTATAATTAGCAATACTAGTTTTATGACAAACATTTTGAATAAAGCGGAAACAAAACTGTCGTTTTACTCCATTTTTTCAAACGAGAAAAAGAGAAACCTCAATAAAGACAGAAATAGCAATGCCGTATCATCAATTTATATAAAAGGTACTGAAATTTCTATAAAAATTCTAATAACTAAAAATTAAACGAAAGTAATTAAAAATTATTAACAATCATTAAAATTGGAAATGTTACATACTACTATTTATAACACAGCCATACAAAAAAAAATCTTTTTTCGGGTCTGGAGGTCAGACCATATTGACTATGTTTTTTGGGTCGCTGAATCCGAATCCGAGGTCCAAAAAACCCCAGAACGTCAAGGTTCTGACGTAACCTCATAAAACCTCATAAAACTTTTTTTTTTGCGTTTCTTTAGTTTATGACAGAACCCTGACGTGCTGGGGCTTTTTTGACTTCGGATTCAGCGACCCCAAAAACATACAATAAACATGGTCTGACCCCCAAACTAAAAAAAATTGGTATGAGGTTTTTTGAGATTACATCAGAACCCTGACGTGCTGGGATTTTTAGGACCTCGGATTCGGATTCAGCGACCCAAAAAACATATAGTCAACATGGTCTGACCTCCAGACCCGAAAAAAGATTTTTTTTGCTTGGCTGTGTGATTAATTGAATGTAAGTAAAAATTACGAATATATAAAGAATTAAGTGGAAAATTCATCAAATTGAAAAAAATTTAATAATTTGGAAGACAAAATGTTAGCATTATAAGTTATATATTGTTGTAAATTTAAAAAATAGAGAAATTTGGTTAAATTTTTGTAATGCTTTTTTTAAAATAAATTAACAGTTAGATAAGTATACAAAAAGCAACATAGTAAAAATGGTTAAAAATTTTAATTTGAGATACTAATTTTATATTCTTTTTATTTAATAAGTCACAAAATTCAAATTTAATTAATTTTTTAAACTGAAGAATCCAAGATTATATTATCTATTGGACTATACTTATTGAGATCTAAAATTATATTTAAGTAATTTTATTATTACCATTTTTCTTAATAAAGAACATTTCTGCTATTAATATTTTTAATTCATTAGGTTCATGACGTAAAACTGTAACATTTTCCCAATCAATTAAATGTCCAGTTTCAACCTGGTGTTTAGCTATGACTTTATGGTTTTTTGGATTTTGTCTAAAATTATCATGATGTTCTTTAATTCTAGTAGAAAGTGAGGTCAGTCTGTGGGTTGAGACCGATTCAAAAGTTATTAAATTAAATACGAGAGGGAAACTAATTTACAAAAGGAACATCAAAGTAATTTCAAAATTAAAGTGAAGGTTTATTGCTAATACTATTTACATTGGAAGTTCGCGTTTTATTCTAGCCGTTTGTGTTTTGGAATTTTTGGGGTACTTGGTTTGGGTCTTCTTCGCTCGGGTAAGAGTTGAAACGAAGAAACCAGAGAGATATGGCTTGGGCCGAAACCCGGGGAGATCTGACTTCTTGGTCTCGTGGACCGTGCATTTATGGGCTTTGCTTCAGCCGCGGCGCAGCACTCGCGACGCAGTCGAGTGGGGGTTTACTGGCGAGGATCGTTTCGTCGATGTCGCTGGGAGGGGGTTTCGTGTGATTGGTTCGCTCACGCCACACAAAAGTCTACAAGCATCGGATGAACAGCTAAACGGCTCTTGAGCTGTAGGTTGTCAGAGGAACTTTAACTTTTTTCGACTGAATGCCGCGACTCAATTTATTCGAAGTCCAATGACAGGTGGGGTTCGGACGCCCAGGCAACGAAAGAAAGAATCATGGATGTTTGCCAAATATTATTCGTGGTTATGAATATTATTTATAACCACGAATATAATTTGGCGGACATGAAAAGTAAGCTACCAGTTTGACCAATATCACATTTGTCACCATTCAAAACTTGAATTTTATATACTAAATCAGTAAGTTACAAATTATCTAATAAGTCTTATATTGGATAGTTATTTCAATAAAGAGTTTTCTTGATAAATTCAATATGCATTGGATGGTTAGAGAAAAAGTTTAAATATCTACCCTAATAAGTATCTTTACGATACCAATCTGTAATACTATCACCTCAGTCAGTTTTTATAATTGCAACATTCAAAAAGGGAATAGAATTATTTCTTTCAATTTCATGTGCAAATTTAAGTCTAGGATGATAAGAATTAAATTAATTTATAACATAAAATAGTTTATCTTTCGGTAAGATAATAAAAGTATCATCTACATATTTAAAATATGTGTGTAAGGAAAAATCTAAATTTTTTATAACATGGGATTCTAAATCTTGCATAATTAAATCAGCTAGGACGGGAGAAATGGGAGAACCCATAGGTGTTCCAAATATTTGTCTATAATAACTGTTATTAAGTTTAAATACTGTTTTTCCATTAAGAATTGTATTCCTTCTTTAAATTTATCAAGAGGTAAATCTGTGTAGTTTTTTATATTAATCCATCTACTTAAAATACTAATAATTACTAAATCAATTGGAATATTAGTAAATAAAGAAGATACCTCAAGAAAAGCCATGATATGATCAGGTGAAATTGTTTTCTTAATTATCATATCTTTAAATTGAAAAGAATTTTTTACTCTAGATTATTCAATTTACTCAATTATAGTCCAATATATAAGGTAACCTGCAGCATTATGAGACAGATGTTGAGGACAGGCTAGATATATTTGATTTCCTAAAATAAATATTAGTTCAAATATTAAGAATCTTTACATTACTCGAAATTGTTATTCTTTCCAAAGTATTAGCAGAAGTGATTTGATACAAATAATATTAAAACAAAATTATTTAAGGAAAAAATGGCAGTAATCACGGTATCCATATTATGAGACACCGTTTTAGAGTCATGTCCCAGGTGTCTATGTGCTATGTCCGTATTATGAAATGGGTAAATAAAATAAAAAAATATTTAAGTTTTCTACTTTGTGTGCTTGATTGATCTTCTTATGAATAATGAATAAATAATTTATGTCTAGAAACGTATATCACAATTTGGTAATACATTATAGTTATTAATTCAACAAATTAAAAATATAAAGAGCCTTTGTGATAACTGCTTGTATTATTTGGTTTCTTGCTTGATTTTTTGTGCTATTTCTTTCATTTTCCGCGATAAGATCTGCTTCTCCTCTGCTAATTTCTTTTTTTCATCTTTGAGGTGCCTTTTCTTTGCAAGTTTTTCTTCTCTTTCTTTCTTTTTCCTTTCTTTTTCCCTATTGTAGTTCCACCATTTATCAACTGTTCCTGCTGCGGGCAATTTAGGTTTACCAGAAACTTCCACCTTCATCTTTTTCTTTTTAGGTAAATATTCTGTTGGCAGAGTAAATGCCTCTGCAAAACAATCGTCGAGATTCATACCAGCTCCGATCAACAGATAACAATATACGTATTTCAATAATATTAACGTTTGTTATGATTTGTCTACGCGTTATCTTATTATTTAACTCACATGCTTTTATTAACTATCGCATTATTATTTTCCTTGACCATTTCTATATTGGCTTGAGGGATGGGTAAGGGTTTTAGCGTGAAAAAAAACAACACATTTTTTGTGAATTTTTTTTATAAATATGGATTGGGCAAATGTATTTAAACCCCCTGTACATTATTAAGTATAGTTTCAACAACATTGTGCAATTTTTTATGCGAAAATATCGACAAACAAGCCGGTGACGGTGCTCTTCCATGAACGTCTTTAGAAATAGACGATTTGCGGTGTTCACTGTATCTCATCTGGGAATTATCTCAAATAAAAAGTCATTTGAAGTGAAAACTGCTATTTTTTACGAAAAATTCCGCCATCTTGTTAGTAGAAAACTCCCTTAATGTTAAAAAAATTCTGAAACTGAACGTTGGGGGGACGTATTTTACATCTCGAAAGTGTGTACCAAGTTTGAAACGAATCGGTAATGTAGTTTTTAAATGACAGTGAACACGGACTTTTGAAAAGTGATTTTGAGAAAAAAGCGATACAGTGAACACCGCAAATCGTCTATTTTCAAAAACGTTCCTGGAAGAGCTCCGTCACCGGCCTGCTCGTCGATATCTTTGTATACAAAAATTTGAAAATTTTGTTTAAACTATACTTAATAATATACAAAAGGTTTAAATAAATTTTCTCAATCCATATTTATAAAAAAAATTCACAAAAAATGTGTTTTTTTCACGCTAAAACCCTTATCTTAGGAGAGGAGACTAACTCGTCAATAACTTCAAGAGTTTTGCTCTGATCGACTTTAAATTTGGAGACTATATTCTTGAAATGTTTAAGTATAAGAAAAGACAAACAAACAAAATCGATTTTTCAAAAGTGCAAACACTTAACCACCCCTTGAACACCCGAATTGCAACCGTTTCCAAGAGCGGTAAGTGTAAGACTAGATCCTGGGTTACTTTCTGAAAGAAAAACGTATTTATGTTAATATATAAGACAATTCTTTGAAAAATAATGTAATTAGCTTTTTTTAATTCAGTTTTTTTTTCTCTTCTCTCGATTCTTCCTAGTAACTGCCATTATAATTATCTATTTTTTTTACCTAAAATCAATATTACATAAATTAATAACACAAGTTTAAGTTAATTTTATCAAAGCATGCTCATGGGTATGCTAACTTTTACAGGTTAGTTTACATTTAGTGCAAATTTTGTAACTAACTTACCTCATAACCTGTATCGTAATAAACGTATTGGTCCGTAGATTATGAAACACGCGATCCTTCGTTCCATAAATACGGACTTTGAAACAGTCTATGTACGTATCGCGAAACACAATTATTATTAAAAATATCACAAAGAAATTAGTAAAACAAAAATTCCAAAATAATGTACTACTCATAAGCTTTCAAATAAATAATCTTACTTTTACGTGTAAGTACGGTAAATGATTAGAACTTTCGAAAAACCAAACCGAGTACACTTGCTTCTAAGGATTGCATGGCTGCTCAATTTGAACATGCTATGAAGTACAGACACTTAAATATTTTTGTTTAAATATAAAAGCTACAGAGCAACATTTATTTATATGAGTTCATAAATGTAAATGATAATATTCATAAATTTGTTCTTTTCGTCACCTTACACGCTTTGTTTATTTTAATTTTTAATTTTTTAATGTAGTGTCTCATAAAAACGGACATTGTTTCATAATACGGACGGTTACCTTAATATAATCTTGGATTCTTTAATTTAATCAAATTTCTCTATTTTTTAAATTTACGACAATAGATAACTTATAATGCTAACATTTGATCTTCTAAATTATTAATTTTTTTCAAATTGATGAAAACAGAAAAAACTGGAAGTAAAAAATGTTGCAGGTAATGTACGAAGTGGAGTAACCGCCAGCCGGGTAACTGCGATTTGAGTAAACTCACCGTGGTGAATCGCAGATATCTCTGGTCGACTCCGCTAAAGGCAGCACGTTACAGGCCCGCAACCACGGAAGGTTTACCTCAGTTGGGAGTAATCAGCTGACTATTACCCTGCTTTAACCATAACCCGCAACACTTTTTACCTCCGGTTTTTTCCGTGAATTTTTCACTTTATTCTGTATATCATACTGTGCTTGAAAAAGTGCAGTATGTAACAGTTCCAATTTTAATGATTGTTAATCATTTTGATGATACGGCATTGCTATTTCTGCCTATGTTAAGGTTTCTCTTTCTCTCGTTTGAAAAGATGGAGCAAAACGACAGTTTTGTTTCCGTTTTTTTTTTCAAAATGTTTGTCATAATACTAGTATTGCTAATTACAATTTAAATCTAATATTGAAACATAAACCTCAATTTTAAGTTCGTAATAACATGAAAAAATGTTACTTAAAAGGAAGATAACCTAAAGGTAAATATGTCAATTCCATTTCTTAACCTTACTTTTTCGCTTTTTTATTACACTTATTTTTATAATTAAAAAATTGTTATATCAGTTTCTCTACCATTTTTGATAGAATAATGGAGAATTTGGAACTATTTGTTTACACTGCAGAAGATGTATGGACTTATCTTTCAATTATCCTGTTGAGGTAAACTATTCGTTTTCGAAACCGTCGAATTGGAATAAAGGATTCAACAAATGAATTGCTTTTGGTCTGAAGTATGTCATCTTTTACCATCTCTAACATTATATTTATAAATTATATCACTCAGGCAAATAACATCGCTTTCCAACATCTTTTCAATCTAACTATCCCTAGCGGACCGAATGAACGGAAGGGATACGCTACAGCGTATCGCTATAGTATCCACATCGTATCCTCTCCGTATCATGCAAGAAAAACTCATTAAAAAGGGAAGATGAACATTTAACTAGTTGGAATTCTGATTCTGTGTGAAATTTTGGGTTAGAAGGTCACGGAGTAATTGCAATAGTTTTTCTTGAAACGATAAAAACTTTAAAAAAATATAATACTTATCGACAACGTGCGCTGAAGGCGACTTCAAGCGCATCCATAATCGTTTAAGGAGTACTGCTTAAACG
>CAKNWT010232544.1:0-10527 GCA_932066315.1 Andricus coriarius
TTTTTTGGTAGAAACTTCATCTTTTGGGTCGGAAATTCGACTTTTTGATTAAAACTTCATTTTTCTGATGAAGATTCAACATTTTAGATGAAAATTCATCTCATTAGTTGAAAACTAAACTATTCTGTTGAAAATTAGTTTTTATGTTAAACATGAATGTTGTAAATGACAATTTAACTATTCCATTATTGCTTGCAAATGTATATTTTCTAGTTGAAAATACATTTATTTCGTTGAAAAATCGTCTTTTTTGGGTTGAAAATTCAATTTTTTTGGTAGAATATTGATATTTTTGGGATGGAAATTCAAATTTTTTCTTTATTGACTGAAAAATCTTTAACCGGTAAAAATTCAAATGTTTTGTTAAAAATTTTTCTTTTTATTTTGAAAATTAGTCCCTTTGTGTTTGAGAATTCAACTAATTTGTCGAAAATTCGTATTTTTTTGGTTTAATTAAACTGTTTTTGATTGAAAATTTAAATATTGTTCGGGCAAATATTAGCTAATACCATTTTCGTTGAGAATTCATTTTTTTTTATGGAATATTTAGCACTTTGATTGAAAATTTAACTATTTTATTCAGAATTAATTTTTTCAACTGAAAATTTAATTATTCCATTTTTGGTTGAAAATTTATCTTTTTGATTTGAAATCTTAACTATTTGGTTGGAAATTAATGTATTTCACGTATATATCTTACATAATTTGTGGATGACCCCTTTTAAAATTCTGTATGACTGTTCTCACGAAAAGTGTTTGAAATAACTGTAGAAACAATTTTTTTTTTGCATTAACATTATTGATCTCCTCTGTTCAGGGAAAAGTCAGGGAATTTCGAAATTGGAATTTTATAACAACCCTGAAACAACCTTTTCGTAATTGGAGGGCTTCGTATTTTACCGTATTAAAAGTCTGAATATTTTCGAATGTTAAAAGTAATAACACTCGTATATTTCAAAGTTGAAAGTGTAATTGAATGCATCAATCTGACTATCGTCAATTCAGAAAGAATCAAAGTTCAGAATTTGGTTCTTTCTAATTTTTGAAACATTCCGTTTGATCGATTATCAATCTGAATTTCGAGCTTAATAAAATTGAAGGTGAATTAAAAGATTCCAGTGATAAAGTTTGAAGGAATTTTAAATAATAAAATTTGATCAAATTCTACCTGTCCCTTTTATATTTTACCCTTTAAAATTGTCCTTTACATTTTTTTAAATTTCTCTCATTTAAATATAAGCGCTATATGGATTTATATTTTAACGGATAATTAAGTCTTTTCCGAGGTCTTTTCTCACTTTTACCCATCGGAAATGTCTTGCACCTTTGTAGACATTTACGCGCACAGTCGCGGTATTGTTGCGAGTACACATCGCGATTATACCGTAATTACTCTCTTTGGAACGTATTACGTATTACATATGATAATTTCGTGGGAAAGGTGAAATTAGTCAGAGAAGAAGAGGTATAAAAAGTTTGTTAGCTGCGCCATCTTATGTTTAATGTCCAAAGTGACGTGCTTCCTCACAATGTCTTTTCCTTTATAAACAACGAAAGAGTATTGCGAAATCAAGGAAATTACTGTAAAATTAAATGCATTTATTTCCCAACGAATTGGAAGAAAATTATCCTTATCTTATTATCATTATTATTATTGTTGTCTTGTTCAATAAATCTTGGTTAATGATGATCTTATCAATATAATCTTTGTCTATTCAAGTCCAGTAGCACTGTGTTAAAACCTGTTGTACTATGCATTTATTTTAAAACCACGGTGAAACGGAGGTCTGTACACAGCTCACCCTTGCTGCTAAAGTATTATTTAAGTCCTTTAGCATGAGTACATATATCGACTTTATAAGAAGTACTTGCAATTGCCTGCAGGTTTGGCCAGAGGAGAGGAAAACTGCAGACATTTGTTGAAATGCAGCGAATACATAACCTGGTCGTACGTCGTGGATGGTCACCCGTCCGAGTGCTATCCGCGCTCGAATAGGCTTAACATCTGGACTCTTCCCGAGTCGCGATTTACTGCGCAGTTAATGCCGCCTTATTTATTTGCGTAATCTCACCTTCTTGGTTTCTTGTAAAACAACAAACTAAGAGACTTAGAACTTGAAAGGATTTCAGAAATTTCAGAGCATTTAAGGGAAGTCAATGAAACACCTAATTCTGAAAAAAGAAATGAAAGTTTTTGTTTTAAGGATTGAAAGCTCTGCGGTGATATTTAAGAAAGCAGTATCTGCAAAAAGAGCAAACAGAGATAATCGATGAAAACTGTTCAAATCATTATTCGTGTAGAGTGTTCCTTGAAATCATTTTTCAAAATTTGTTTTGATTGTTTCCAGTTTTGTAGGCCTGGAAAATAAAGTTTATATAACTGGTAATTCATTTCCGAGATTCGCCACTCTCATATAACATAGCCAAATGTTGGATTATATCAAAAAAATATTGATTTTAAATATTAACAAATATCAAATTACTTATCATGATTGTTTCATTAGGCATTGACATTCTAAAAACTGCTTTCGCCCTTTTAGCAATATCAGAATGAATCAAGAAATCTTAGATAAATACATATAGAGTTTTGGAATGCGAATGTGATTCGTTTACCTGACCTCGGGGTTCAATCTGTGTTTTCTTCTAGGTGAAGACTTTCCCAGACGATGCGTTCGAAAGATACAGCTCGTTTCATCGCATTTTGCACTAACATTACAAAATCATTCAGCATCGTTTTCAATGAGGTGTAAATCGCAAATCGTTTTACTTCTTCTTCCATTCCAAATAAGGTGATGAGCGAGATGTAACGGTTTACGGTTTACCTATTTATAAATGGCAATTTCAACCCTATTAATGAGTATGTAATCGACGTGGGCGGAGGAGGAGAGTCTCATAGATTATTCACGGTTTGTGACTCGTAACTTCATACCGAACTGTTTACTGATATCGCTAAAGGGCTCTAGTTTATTACATAATCACTAATATATGCATAAATGAAATTAAAATAGTGCATTATCCATAATGTCATGTTTCAACCAAATAGTATTATTTCGAAAGTCACTTATTTATAATTATGGGAAGAATTAATAACACCATAGGAAAAATGAGTGATCAAAACTTTACATGACTGTCTAAGACTTTAAGATAGGCCACCAATTTATAAAAATCTCTTATAATGTTTATCACAAGGTTCGAGACAATCCTCCAAATATTAAAACAGTCAGCGAATTATTCTATGACTCTCGGAATACCTTTTCACTATTTCGAGAGTCATGGAATAATTCGCGGGCTCTTTTCATTATTTTGAGTATTGTCTTAAGCGCAGTAATAAACTTTATACGAAATTTATATAAATTGGTGGCCTATTCTAAATTCTTGGACAGTGAAGTAAAGTTTTGAAAAATTATATTTTCCGTGATCACAGTCCATCCCCTTTTTTATCTAATCTCCTTTTTTCCTCTTTTCTCCCTAAAATTTGAAAACCCCCGTAAAGCACCTGAAATCGAGAATTTTGACCCAATTTTCCCCTTTTCTCCCGTTTTACAAGGTTTCGATGCATTTGATTCTTCTTTAGGATACCAATTTCAAATATTTCCTGAACGAATTATTTGCTAATGTTGTAGATTTCAAGCACATCGTCGACAGCGAAGAAATCGCTAACGATTCAATCAAGAAACTAAACCCAAAAAATAAGATTTTGCGCGAACATAGGGGAATGAATTATTTTAAATAAAATTAATGTGTATACTAGGTTAAATTCAATTTTAAACGCTTCAAGTTGAATTCTCAACCACAAATATGAATTTTCAACCAAGAATATTAATTTTCTATACGAATTTTCAACTAAAATGATGAATAATCTTCATCCAACAAAAAATGCACAAAGTAGTTCAAGTTTTAACCAAGTCGTTCAATTTTTATTTAAAAAAATTGAATTCTCAAGGCAAAATGTAATATTTGATGTTCTGAAAAAAAGATTATAATTCTAAATAAAAAACAGTTAAATTCTAAATTTTACGACTTTTCAACAAAATAGTTGATTTTTCAATTAAATTGTTGAATTTTTAAGACAAAATGAAAAATTTCTAAAAATGAGTTGAAATTTCAAGCCGAAAATAGGAATTATCAACAAAAAAATTAATTTTCAAGTAAATAGTTTCTATCAAAATACGTATTTGAATTTTCAACCAAGGAGGTGCATTTTCGACTAAAATGAAGAATCTTCAAAAAAAAAAAAAAAATATGAATTTTTAAGACAAAAAGATGAATTTTCAACAAAATAGTTACATTTTTTAATAAAAAATAAATTCATTCAAAAAAGTTGAATTTTTAAAAAAATAGTACATTTTTCAATCAAAAATGATTTTTTAGTTAAGAAAGAAACAAAATTTCACCCTAATTGTTAGATTTTCAATCCTGAAAGAAGAATTTTCTACAAAACAGTTGAATTTTTAGCCCGAAAATATAAATTTTTGCAACACTGAACGGGATTTTCGCCATTTATGCACCAAAATATAAGCGTAAAATGGCCGATTCTTGATGAAGTCAAAGTGTGCGGGAATCATAACATTCCCGCACGACATTTCGGGTAGGGATGTTGATGACCAAGCATACTAATTTCATAAAAGTGTCTGTTTTATGGAAGCGAATGTTACTTCTTGTTGGATTTATTAATAAATATTTTTTTTATTAGCAGATCTTAAACAATCCTGTCAAATCGTTTTTAAATTATTAGCACATAATGCAGTATTCTACAGCCCAGGTAAATCTTTTTGGTTCGGACCGCCACTCCGCCCCAGAAACTTGCTTCCTCACAATATTTCTTATGTCACGAACTTCCCTTTACAGGGGTTACAAAAAATAGTATATGATACGTGTGGCGAACGTCACACTCGTCCGGCATCACCAACTTCCCGCATTTGTATCATAATGTACTATTTTCAAGAGAAAAGTTAATTTTTAACCAAATAATTAAATTTTGAACCAAATAATATCATTGTTAACCAAAAAAGATTAATTTTTAACCCAAAATATAATAGTAAACTTTTTAACCAAAAAGATTGATATTTTAACCAAAAACACATCGTTTTTCCAATTTTGTCCTATTATTTCAGTTAGAATTTAGGTGGACAAATTAATGAGAATAAGGAATCAAGATCTATCTATTGATGAAAATACACTTAAAGGCAAACTTGAACATTTTTCAATTATGTTGATCTAATTTCCAATTGTTGATCTTCTTCAATCTTTTCCTGATGTATTTTTATCAATAGAAAGTGCTGCACTTTTCAAACAAAAATTCGAAGCTAGCTACAAAAAGAATTTTTTAAACACAAAAAGAAAAATTGCTAAAGAAAAGGTGCTACTGTTAAAAGGCACATTCCTTCAATACTCATGAGATACCCATATGATGTAAAAAGCTTTTAATAATAAATGAAATCCTCTTTTATCCGAAAAAATCCAATTTTTACCTAAAATTGAACTACTGAACCGCTGTTATCCCTGCAATAATTCTTTCTCTCATCTACACTGTAAAAATAAAGTATTATTTCAGGGCTAGTTTCAGGTATTACAATAAGACTCAGAAGAAACAGTCTCGCGTGGTACTAAATTAAGACCACTGATGGGATCCCAGAATCGTTTGTTTTGCATTGAAAATAACAGCATGACGATATCCTATTCAAAAACAGGACAAATACAATTATTGTAATTATTTAAAAACAAAAGCTGTTGCTATTAATATTAATTAATTACGGTACAATTACAATCAACTGAATTTAAATTGATAGAAATTTTGTAGCCAACTTTCTGAAAATTGTGAACAGCGAACGACCGTAAATTAAATTTAAATGGTGTTAAATACAGTCATGCGCAGAAAACTTTTTCCTTTACAAACTATAAAAACACACTTAATTGGATTAACTACTTTTTTCACGGTATAATAACTTCTTTAGGAGGCTCAGCAAGGTTGGTTTCTCGTAATTTGATTTTTTCTCTACCTAGATTCTAGAAAAGTGCCTCTTCTTGCGGTTTACGGTCATTATAATTATATCCTCTGGTGCCTCGCGGTATATGAAATCTTGTGGGAAGGCCTGATTGGAGTGTCCTACCTCAACTATTAAGCGATTTTCGTTATGACATGACGTCAGTTTACTCCGGATAAGTTGATCGGTGAATGGTACATAGAGTGGGTCAGTCAGTAGATATTGCACTATTGCACGCAAGGTCGTTCGCTCAGCTCGAACGGGTACGTCAGTGCATAAAATTCATACTTGCTGGGGAGTCCAAAGGTGCCCAAAGGCGCCTCGCTTGTTTATACTTTCGAAAATTCGTTGTATAACTTAAGACTTTTAAGACTGGGTACAGAGTATGCTAAAAGAAATCTCGGACGAATGGTAATTTTTACCCAAAAAATATAAGAAAAATCTGCCTCAAAATATTTAAAATTGTATCCTCTATATGGAAACTAACATTGGAACATGTCAAAAATGGGCATACAGGTTATTGAATTTTTATCGTTAAAATAATATTTTATGCATTTAAAATATTGAAATAAATAGAATGAGGGCTGTATGAAAATGGCAGAGAATATAGAGAAGAAATGGGAAGAAAAAGAGGATTTGAGTAATAAAAGTAGTTTCATCTATCGGATATTCCACGGCTGCCACTTTTCATGTCAATATAACATTGTCAGATATTTCTAGCGGAAGAGTCAGAAATATATGACTGATAATTCTGTCATTCTTTCATGAATTAAAGAAAGCTTTAGTAAAATTCAAATTTTAGGGAAATTCATTGAAATTCAGTTACAATAATTTAACTTTAGTTTACAGTTCCTTAAAAATGACGCAATACTGTCGTACTCGGTAGTTCCTGAGATTTTAGAACACTTTTAACAATAAATGAACAATTTTGGAAGATTATTTTAGAAGTTTTAAATTAAAAAAATTTTTGTAACACTCACTAGAAATTTTGGGTTCTAAAGAATTTTAATTTAAAGTTGCGTAATTTTACAAGGTTCAAAATTACAATTGGTAAAATTTTAATTGGTTCATTTTGGAAGGCTTCAAATGTTAAGGTTCAACTAGATGAATTTTAGCTTTTAACCAATTTAATGTCGGAATTCTATTGACTTAGAATTTCTGGTATTAAACCATCTTTCGTTTTTCATAAACGTTGTGTTGTAATACAAGTTGAGAAACTATTTCGGAAAATTAGAAACATTAAATTTCTTTCGTAACTGAATTTATTTGAACTTTTACAATGTTTCAGTCGTTGAGCATATCTCGGACTATAATTTCAGAATTCCAATGTAAAATCGTAATGATTTTCATATTGCGCAAGATTCTCAATCATGTGCGAATCATTGTAAGTGATTGGAATGTTTAAATTACTGATGCGCAGAAATAATTGTTGGATAGACTTTTTCCCCCTATTATCGGAAAACTTCGCCTTTTTCCCCTTTTCTCTCTAAATATACTATATTTTAGAATAAAATATTTGAAATAGGGGAGAAATCCTCTGATGCCTTCCCCAATGAAGTTGACTGTAAGTTCGATTTTACATTGAAAAACAACAAATACCCAACTTCACGCATGCATGAATTTTACTATGCCTCAGAACTGTAATAGCCATTGTTCGTTTTATATCTACAAAATGATTGTATACTATTCAAAACTAGAATATGCTAACGCATTTTGTGACAGATTATTGTTTTTAACTTACATAATTATTCATTATAATTAATGGAGATTTTTTGTATTCCAATTTTAAATGTTATTAATCAATTTAACAATAATAAAAATTAAAACTATTAAACAAAAATTGAAGCTGAAAAAGTATAAAACATGTTTAAAATGTTCAAAATTGGAGCCAGAAGTTATTATCTAATATAAAATTGGAACAGTTATAAAATATAATTATAGTATATCTATTTGACGAATTTCAAACTAAAATATTTAAGATTTAAATAAAGCTTTGAACCCAAAATTATGTTTTTGGACAAAATAACAATATTCTTGGAAAGAAATATGCAATTGCACTTGTAGGTATCATGATTTAATTATTATTCATGTTGGTATTTTTTTTAAAAGAAAATGTTTTCGATTATGAAAACGATTTTAAGCATATAAAAATTGGTTATTTGACCAAATTTATTTTGTTCGTGTTTTGTTATATCGCTATGTGAATGGATTTCAAACGACCTAAGTAGATATATCCCATTTTTTAAATAAATTTGTTAATGGCAGAAATGATTAAAAAATCATTTAAAAGATTACTGTACAGAACTAGATAACCAACAGAATCGGAATTTTTCAGGAATATGAAAGAACATTCTGTAAAATTAAAATCTCTATTTAAAGATAAATATCACAAACCGGAAAAGGTTCGTCTGTGGGTTGTGATAAAAAATCGGTCTTTAATTTGAATCAAAAATTAAAACTTACTCCCGAGACCTTGAGTTTCCGAATTTGCATAAAAAAAGGTTTAATTAAAAAAATCTAAGCAATTTCGAGTAAATCGCCCAAGAATTTTCAGATTACAATTTCTTAGATTTGGAAAGTCAGGTTTTGGTAGCGATTAAAAATCGCAGTTTCTGTTTTTTACAATAATAAAAACTTGTTCCCGGGATATGAGGATGCTGAATAAGAATAACAGATGCTTGATACAAACATATTATTTTGTGCCGATATAAGCAAAATTTAGTGTGACGGTATCGCACTGCAACAAACGATTTTTCGCTGAAAGGCCTTTTAAAAGAAGGAAATTTTTTTTCAGTAATCGATAGTAATTTCAAGAAATATTGACGCTGAAGAGAAGAAAAAAATTATTACTTACGATGTGAATACTATGCTAAAATTTTACCTAAAAGTTAAATTAAAAATTTTGCTTATCACTGTCCTAAAAATGAGAATTTGAACAAAATGCTTTCAATACAACGTGTATTTGATTTTTAATGAATTTTGTATGTAATAAACCCATTTTTTGTGAAAATGTTGGTTATCTAGTTCTGTACTTCCACCCTTCATTTATCATTATTTAAAAATATAAAATTTATTATAAAAAGATTTTTTCTTCTGTTCTACATGTAAAAATGAATGTTTAATCTTCCCCCTATTTTCTCCCCTTTTTGAGCTCCTTTTGCGCGGTGATCCCTGTATCAAGTTATTAACCTATTTTATGCAACACATGCGCATTATGGGCACTTTACGCCACCTATTTTGCGAGTTGAAAGTTGCCATTTACAGACCGGTGAATGAAGTCGGTGGTGGGGGTACACTTTATTTCCCTAGGGAAATAAAGTAATATTATTTCCCTGAAATCAGGGTTATAAAGTATCGAGAGTGAAGGAAGTGCTGCCATCTGTATGTCAACATGTCGAGTTTATTTTTTTATTATATTCTCCTTTAATATTGCACAGAATTATATAATATTTTACCAGATGACGCAAAATTTTCTATTCATTCATGCCACCATAAAAATTCAAAATCGAAATAAATGACTTAGAGCTGTACACGGACAGAACGCGAGTTGGAACTGTATACGGACTGAATCAAAACTGGAGCTCTTTGCGGTAAAAGCTTTTAACTTTTATGAAATAGTTTCTTTTTGTCGAGAAAAATATGCGAATGAATTATTGATTTAAAAATAAATTCGAACGAGCATACTCGAAGTAGATCTATTTTTCTCAAGCTACAGACGAGTTTTCCATTTTGACATTTTCGAGGTCGCTGAACCGTTTGCTCGCATAAATGTACCAGCGGCAACACTTGCGTGGGATATCGTAGTTCCCCCGCACTTTGATCATGAAATTTACTCTCGTTACATTTTAAAGGGGAATGTTCTCTTAGAAAACAGCTTTATTTTCCTATATTATAAACAGTGAATTTCTAATTTAAAAGTTGAATTTATAATTATGTAAAGTTTGAAATTCACCGACTACAGGGATTACATTCTTTTCCCTATTCCCTTGCATTCCCCCCCCCCTAATTTTTTTCAAATTTCCCTTTTTTCCCTATTGTCTAAAAACTTCCCCAATTTCTCTCTTTTTCTATAAATGTACATAAAAAATAAATAATCATATTGAAATAATTAAATACATATCTTTAAATTATTTATAAATAAATAAAGTTCAAACTAAAAGAACAATATACCGCATGACAAATATAACTATATAAGTGTCACAAAATTCAAAAGAAGTATTAGAAGGTGAATACTTTTTAATTGAAATGTACGTTCAAAATTGAGCCACTGAAAATTTAAATTTGTATAGCAGTGTTGAGCAGTCTCAAATTTTATTCTTAAATCTTACCAATAAAAAATTAAAAAATGCTTATTTATCAAATTTAAAAAATTCTTTATCACATGATGTCATTAAATTCAAAATAAATTCGATTAAAAATTTTTTTTAATCTTTAATTCAATTGTTAACTTTTTTATGTATAAATTCATTCAGTTCACAATGCGTAATTATAAAATATTTTATTTAAAAAAAAATCCATTTTAGGTACCTGTAAATATAAATGA
>CAKNWT010232557.1:0-10053 GCA_932066315.1 Andricus coriarius
CTAACGCCGAGGTGGGAGATCATAAAATCGTCCTGGTGGCGGAGGATAAAGTATCGTATTCACGCAGTTCTCCTTCCTAGAGTCAGCATCCTGGGGCCGCTTTGGAAGCCGCTCTCGACTGAGTTCATGCTCCTGAGGGTCTTTGATGATCTGGGGCCCTTTTGGGGGCCGCCCTCGGCGGAGTTCATGGTCCGGAGGGTCTTGGATGACCTGGGCCTTGTTTTAGGCCGCCCTCGACGGCGTTTCTGTTCCGGAGGGTGTCTCTGTCGAGATTCTGGATCAACGGATCGGTCTCGGGCCTTTTCAGAGGCCGCCCTCTACGGTGTTTCTGGACCGGAGGGTCTTTGTCCAGATTCTGTATCAACGGATCGGTCTCGGGCCTTTTCAGAGGCAGCCCTCTACGGTGCTCCTGGACCGGAGGGACTTGGGGTTGTAGACTGACCACCGGACTTGGTTAGGATATTTTTGTGTCGTCGGTAGACTCGAGGGGTTAAGAGAGTCGTGGGTCCGGTGTTCAGTCTGGGTTTCGGACAAAGACTTGGTCTCCGATTTCGTATTGCTGTCCGAATTCTTTAGGAGCTTCTTCCAGTGATTTTTTCCTCAGATGCTGGGCCTGATGCTGCCTCACCTAATGGATCCGGGCTCCGAAAAAAACTTCGTTGGGAGTGAGCCCAGTTGCAATGTTACGTCGAGTACGGGTATTATGAAGGACCTCGGGGATGTGAAGATCCCAGTCCCTTTGGGGAGGGGGGCGCACAGTTAGGCGTAACCTCATACCTTTTTTTAGATCTTGGTTACGGCGTTTAGTTGGATTTGCTCTGGAAAATATATCCAGGGTGGAGGTGCTCCTGTTGGTTGAACTCCTAGTTTAGAGATCGACGGGAGTGTGTAGGTATACAAGGGGAGGGATTTCCACAGGGCCTTGATTTTTGTCCAATGGGTGGGTTTTCTACAGGGCGATGGTTCTTTACAGCTGGAGTTTTCCACAGTGCCTTGATTTTCCATAGGGGTCAGTTGTTGTGGGTGGGTTGCCATGTTTATAGCACAGTTTGATTTCTTGAAGGGGGAGTTTGGGGGGGGCCGATCCGTGCCATGGTTTTGTTCTACAGGCGGATTGTCCACAAGGTGCGGATTTCCTGCAGAGGCGGCCATATTGGTTTGACAGTGCGGCTTCACCACAAGTTTTAAATTCGAGGAGGGGAGAATTATTTGATGAGAAGTCCCCTTGGTTTTGGTGATTATCACCAGAGTGAGGGTGCTCCTGTGGGTCAAACTCCAGGTTTGAGGACTGACAAGTCCTTGTCGGAGTTCGTTGTGTCATGGGCGCCACTGGCTGTTTTTTCACTCTTGGAAGTGACTGTGATAGTATTTTTCGTGGGACGCGAACGGGTCTGGATGGAATACTTGTGAATGGAGCTTTAGGTACCGACTGCAATATTTAACGATGGCAGGGTTGCGTATCTCGATGTGTAAGTCGTAGAGTGGGTATGACTTATTCGTCGAGCGTCGTTTGGTCCTGCGAGATCTTCGGTTATTTGGCATGGGGAAAGGACATTTAGAGCGAAGTCCGTAATCTGGAAAATATTTCCAGGATGGGGATATTCCTGTTGGTGGAACTCCTAGTTCAGAGATCGAAAGGGGTGTGTGAGGGATTCTCACAGGGCCTTGATTTTCCAAGGGGTGGGTCTCCCACATAGGGTAGATTTGTCGAGGAGTTCGTGATCTAGTGATTACAACTAGGGTGGGGATGCTCCAGTTAGTTAAACTGTAGGCTCAGGCACCGAAGAGTCCATGTCGAAGTTCATGGGCGCCACTGGGTGTTTATTCACTCGCAGAAGTGAAAGTATTTTTTTTCTGAGAGTAATGTGCACTATGAGCGAAGAGAGCATTGTTTATAAGAGGTGTGTCTGGAGCAGAAGATGGGGTGAAAAGTGTGTTAACTTTTCTCTCAGGGCCCACGTTTAAGCGTAAATTTGAGGTCAGTCTGTCGATTGAGACTGATTCAAAAGTTATTAAATTAAATGGGAGAGGGAAACTGATTTACAAAAGGAACAGCAAAGTAATTTTAAAATTAAAGTGAAGGTTTATTGCTAATACTATTTCCATTGGAAGTTCGCGTTTTATTCTAGCCGTGTGGGTATTGGGATTTTTGAGCTTGAGATGTAGCCTGGAGCCCGGAAAGATCTGATTTTTTATCTCGCAGACCGTACTTTTATGGGCTTCGCTTCAGCGGCGGTGCAGCACTCGCGACACAGCTGAGTGGGGGTTTACTAGCGAGGCTCGTTTCGTCGATATCGCTGGGCTAAACCGCGCTTGCATTGTAGGTTGCAATAAAGACTTCAACATTTTTATGGGACCGCGCGACTCAGTTTCTTTCAAGTCGAATGACAGGTGAGGTTAGGATGCCCATGCGACGAAAGAAAGAATCATGGATGTTTGCCGAATATTATTCGTGGTTGTAAATATTATTTATAACCATGACTATAATTTGGCGGACATCAACTTATAGCCGTGTTATATTCTAAATCTAAAAAAAGTTTTCCACATATGAACAAAGTAAAGTTTTTTTATTAAATTTTATAAATCGCTATTAAATGATTATGAAAGGTCATGTGAGGTTCATCAATAGGTCAATTGATGCATCACGAAAAAGCCTTTAAAATATTAGATGTGGACATCAATTTGAAATACAAGTCTTCCAAGTTTTAATTATAGAATGCTTATTTTTGAAAATACTATTTTTAAGACCTCAAAGGACCCCGCACAAAATGTATCGAAAAAGACTTTCGATGAAATTGTCTGAATAAGACTTTTGATGAACATACTTTGAAGCATCAGAAAACCCAAGTTTGACCAAATTTGGCCGGAAAGCTTTTTCCATAAATTTTGTGCGCGGTTATTAAAACTGTTTGCTTTTGAAAATTTGTAAGTGAAAATGTTAATTTTCAAGACCCTTAATTTAACACTTTCTATTGCTTAATTTTTTTCGGAACGAAATTTAAAATGACTCAATTTTGGAGGTTTCTAATTTGATATTGTAACCACTTCATGATAACAATTATTTAATTTTTAACGCTACAAATTTGTAAATGTCCAGTTTCAAAGATTCAATATGTCAATTTTCAGACTTAAATAAAAAGTAAATTGTCAGTCATTCTCATTTAGACATTCTGTACTTTTTAAGTTTCCAATTCTAATTGATTTAATTTGGAATTAAATTGGTTTTGACATTTCGATTTTTAAGTCATTTTAGAATTAAATTTATTCAAACTAGAAGACTTCCAATTTGTGTATAGTCGTGTATTATTTAAAGTTTCTAAGTAAAAATTGCTGAATTTTAAATGTTTCAATTTTTAAATTGAAATACTTTAACTTTGAATTCAGACGTGTTCCTCTACGAATGCTTTTATTTGCAGCTTATTTTGGAATATTTAAAGTACATTATTTTTCAGCTTCGAAAGGTTTTCTTTTAAATTTTAAGGCCATGTAAAGGTAACCTCAAATTTACGACAAAAGCAACAACAAATTTTGGAAAAAACTTTTTTGTGATCATAAAAATTCAGAACCAGATAACAATCCTTATGTTTTTTATTTAGTTTCCAAATTTTTTAACTGGATATGTCCTCTTGTGTGAAGGAATTTTAAGTGGAAATTTTTTTTTTCAAGTTTACCTTTACATGCCCCTAAGGATCGAGAATGTCAATATGTCTTTGATTTTTGTGTCTATGTTTAATTAAGAATAAGGTAACATATGATATTTATTTTTATATACCTTTGAACATCCTAATTCGACAAGCAACCGGTCAGCTACGAATTCTATGTACTGGCACATCAGTTTGCAGTTCATTCCGATCATTTCCACGGGCAACGCGTCGGTCAAGAATTCTTGTTCAATTACTACTGCATCTTTTATTATTGAAATTACACGCTCTTGTTCAGGCTTCTGAACGATGTGTTTGAACATGAGGCAAGCAAAATCGCAATGTAGTCCCTGGAAAAAAGTAAGGTAAATGATGTTTCAATATTGTTTTAAAAACCTAGGAATTCATCAAGTCTTAAAAAATTTGAAAGAAACGAAAACTAAATTTTTAAGCATTGGAATGAGTAATTCTAAGAAAATCGAAAGAAAATAAATTCAACTTTTAGAGCTACCGAATAGTAAACATACCTCATCCCTAGAAATCAGTTCATTGCTGAAAGTGAGACCAGGCATAAGTCCTCTCTTCTTTAGCCAGAAAATAGCAGCAAAACTGCCGCTGAAGAAAATGCCCTCAACTGCTGCGAATGCGATTACACGTTCCGCAAAAGTGGCAGTATCATTACTTATCCAATTCAAAGCCCAGTTTGCTTTCTTCGTCACGCACGGTAGAGTTTCAACTGCATTGAAAAGGAAGTCTCTGAAAAAAATTAGGTAATTAAGGTTTAGTGTGAAAATCATACGAGTGTTTTTATAAAAAAAGTGCAAATAAAAATTACCTTTGCGTCGGATCACTGATGTAAGTATCGATGAGAAGAGAGTACATTTCCGAATGGACATTTTCCATAGCTACTTGAAATCCATAAAAGCAACGAGCTTCCGTTACTTGAACTTCTTGGCTGAAACGCTCTACGAGATTCTCGTTAACGATACCATCGGATGCAGCGAAGAAGGCCAAAACGTGCGAAACGAAATGGCGTTCACTGTCAGTCAGTTTATGCCAATCTGGCAAGTCCTGTGAAATAAACGGTGCTTTTAATATTTTACAATTTTTAAATTCTTCACCTTTTGACTAAACTACTTCACAGGTAAGACTTGAAAGGGTAAATAAATATAATTTATACCTTGGATAGATCTACTTCTTCTACGGTCCAAAATGAAGCTTCGGCCTTTTTGTACATTTGCCAAATATCTGGCCATTGAATGGGAAATATTACGAATCTGCGAGGATTTTCTTTGAGTAGAGGTTCCAACTCTGAGTCGAAAACATCTTTATCTTGAAGGTTTAGATTCCTCACAGCTTTCGTTGCATCAATCTGTAAAAAGGTGAAGATCAGTCAAGTACCAAGTTTAATAAGCAGTTTTTATCATAATTCTCAAATTGCAATATTAACAAAATGGCTTTGCACACTTACTACTGGTCTGATTCCATTTTCTTGAGCGATTTTGGGCGAAACGCAGTACTTTTTCGGAGACAACTGAAATCATCAAAGTAATTTATAGCATTTCAATGCTTAGAAATATAAAAGAAAACCCAAGCATGAAAAACATGAAATGAAGTACTGTTTTGAGTAGGTATTTGATCAGGGATTCAACGGTAAACTTGTCGATAAAGTTTGTTTCCGATCAAAAATTTTGTAATTAAAATTTTTTTCAGGAACAACCAGCCTCCTGCATCGCCCCCACTCTTCTGTTCTCTTACGGGTGATTACACAGGCCCACAAAAAAAGTGGGTTGTGCGAGAGATCAGAGTATGGTACCCATACGTATTTTGGGGCGCTGAACACAAATTTGATGTCAGCTTTTCCCCAGCACGTCAGGATTTTCCCCTAAATGTGGAAAATTCCCTGGTAAATCAACTTTTCTGGGTATAATTACCCTTGGTATTAAAGTCATTTGGAAACAGATCAGGCATGATATTAGTATGTATTTTGGGGCGCTGAACACGAATCTGACATTAGTTTTTCCCCAGCACGTCAGGATTTTCCCCTAGACGTGGAAAATTCCCTATAAAATCAGCTTTGTCCGGTATGAAATAACCCTTGTTATTGAAATCGTCTGAAAAAAGATGAGGCATGATGTTTTACGTAATTTGGTGTGCAGAACACGAATCTCAGACTAGTTTCCTGTCATAAAATCAGGGGTTTCCCCTGGACCCGGAAAATTTCCTAGAAAATCAGTTCTGTTGGGAATGAAACAACCCTTGTTATTGAGATCGTCTGGAAAAAGACCAGGCACGACGATTCATGTATTTTGGTGCACAGAATACGAATCTGAGATTACTTTTTTCTAACACATGGGCGTTTTCCCCTAGACGCGGAAAATTCCCTAGAAAATCAGCTTTATCGGGTATGAAATAACTCTCGTTATTGAAATCGTCTGGAAAAAGACCAGGCATGATGTTTTATGTATATTGGTACGCCGAACACGAACCTGACATTAGTTTTCCCCGAGCTCGTCCGCATTTTCCCCTAGACGCTGAAAATTCCCTATGAAATCAGCTTTATAGGGTATGAAATAACCCTTGGTATTAAAATCATCGGCAAACATATCAGACATGATATTTTTACGTATTTGCGGGCGCTGAGCACGAATCTGACATCGGTTTTCCCCGAAAACGTCAGGATTTCCCCCTAGACGCGAAAAAGTCTCTATAAAATCATCTTTATGGGGTATGAAATAACCCTTGTTATTGAAATCGTTTGGAAAAAGATCAGGCATGATATTTTTATGTATTTTGGATTTTTGGGGCACTACACACGAATCTGAGACTAATTTCCCGCCATCAAATCGGAGTTTTCCTGAGAAGCGGAAAATTCCCTAGAAAAACAGCTTTTTCGTGTATGAAATTGCTCTTGTTTTTGAATGCGTCTGTAAACAGGTCGGAGTATAATATGTTTATATATTTTAGTTCGCTAAATACGAATATGACGTTAGTTTACCCTAATCCCGTCAGGCTTTTACACTAGACGCGAAAAATTCTCTAGAAAATCATTGAATTCATGTGGAAGGCGGCACGAAAATCATAGCTTGATGTATTCTGGGGTGTTGAATATACGAATCTTAACTTGGTTCTTCCTCAGCTGGTCAACCTTTTCCCCTACATACGATAAATTTCCTATGAACACAATTCTCGCGGGTATATCGTCACCCTTATTACATTGAACATCATGTATATACAATGTAGCCAGGTCTTAGTAGAAGTCAATCGAATCTGAGTTATCCTTCATTAGCTCAAGTTGCTCTAGCAGGATTTGAGAGGGGGGGGGGATTAACCTATTTCAAAGTTTTTTCTTGTTGATGGACACACTAAAAGTACATCTCACCTGAGTTTTTCGACATTACCTAGGTTTCCATACTAGAATTATAATTTTATTATATTGTTTTTCTGGTCTTGCGCCCCAAAATGGATAAAAATATCATGCCTGTTCTTTTCCCAGCCGATTTCAATAACAAGGGTTATTTCATACCCGACCAAGCTGATTTTATAGGGAATTTTCCGCGTCTAGGGGAAAAGACTGACGCGCTCGGGGAAAGCTGATGCCAGATTCGTGTTCAGCGCCTCCAAATACGTAAAAATATCAGGTCTGATCTGTTTTCAGATGATTTTAATACCAAGGGTTATTTCATACCCGATAAAGCTGATTTTCTACGAAATTTTCCGCGTCTAGGGGAAAACCCCGATGTGATGACAGGAAACTAGTCTCAGATTCGTATTCTGCGCACCAAAATACATAAAACATCATGCCTGATCTTTTTCCAGACGATCTCAATAGCAAGGATTATTTCATACCCGACAAAGCTGATTTTATAGAGAATTTTCCGCTCCTAGGGGAAAATCCGGACGCGCTCGGGGAAAACTTATGTCAGATTTATGTTCAGCGCCCCAAAATACGTAAAAATATCATGCCTGGTCTTTTTCCAGACGATCTCAATAACAAGGATTATTTCATACTACACGAAGCTGATTTTATAGGGAATTTTCCGCGTCTCGGGGAAAATCCGGACGCGCTCGGGGAAAACAGAAGTCAGCTTCGTGTTCTGCGCCCCAAAATACGTATAGATACCATACTCTGATCTCTCGCACAATCAACTTTGTTGTTGTGGGCCTGTGTTATCAATTCGCCGACAGCTACCTGTGACCTCTTCCCCACTACTGCGCTTGTCGGCGACGAATTCACGAACGGATCAAAAGTACGCCGAGGCTGGGGAACTTTGCTTCTCGGGCAAAATCGGCTTTCTTCGCTATGGTAGGCTGCATGCGCCTACGCACAGTTGGCGCATATTTTGAATCATGGAAAGCTTCATATTCTGTAAAATTAGTTTATGCGCGGTGCTTCCCTAAAATCATGGCTAGCTGTCATATTTGCGACATTGAATTATTTAAAAAAAAGTAATTTGAATGGACATTAATCAAAATTTACGTGGTTTGTTTGCCGAAAAAAATGAAAAAAAGCGTAAGTGTGCAATATGTCAGAAGGAATTTAGCAGTGATAAAACACTGTCTCAACATACGAAAAAGTTTCGTTCACTGGAAGAAAACAATTCGCAGAAACTGTCATTATCAGATCCGATTCCAACGTTAGTATCAACAATATCGGAACAAAAGTTAACTCCCGAGCTGAAGTGTTTCTGAATTGAGCCCAAAAAAGTATAATTTAAAAAAATTATACAGTTCCGAGAAATAGAATGTACAAGTTTAGAATCTCAAAGTGACAGGAATCTAAAATTGGAGCAGGCTGGTTTGTGGATTACGATAAAAAGATCAATTTTCATGGGTAGTTGGATAGCGACTAAAAAAGTTATTCTTCAATTTAAAAGAGTAATAAAAACTCGCTCCCGAGATATGGGGAGGTTGAATAAGAATAAAAAAGTTTTCAACCAAAAAAAATTATTCTGTTTCGGGGGAAAAAAGATAGTGTGACAGTATCGCACTGTCATAGATGATTTTTCGTTGAAAAGTCTATAAAAAGAAGAAACTTATAAGTTTCTTTATGATAAATATTTCAAGAAATATCGTTTCTGATCGCATAATTGTTTTATTATATTACTGTATTTAAACTTTTTACGAAGAGCAATATGGACAGAAAAAGGTTTAAAAAAGCGAGAGATTATGTAATTTAAAAAAAGACGATGAGAGACGAGTACAGAGAGTCAGTTATCTGGTTTTAAATTACCAATCTGTTTATTACTATCTTAATTTGATCTTGAACAAATAGTTTCAACCCGACATGTATTAGATTTTTTAAGAATTTTTTATGAAAAAGGCCTTTTTTCGGCAAAAATGTTCGATATCTAGTTCTATGCTGCAACCCTTCAATTAAATCATTTAGTTTGCATTTCCATAATGTATGGTTAATTCAAACTGGTGTTAATACTTTTTATTGAAAAAACTACATTTTTGAAAACGCAGGTATGTCACGAAAATCTCGAAAGCATTGTTGTCGCTTTTCCACAATTTAAATGGACACTTTACACTCGTTTCCAATATTTTCAGAGACGAATAGTATAAATAATAATAATAATAGTAGTGAATAAATAAAATTTAAAATAATATTTTTAATAAGTCTTTCATCTATTTACCTTATAAATTTCGCGTTGATCTGAAGCTTTTTTATCCTAAAATAAATATGTAGAAAATTGCTCAAAAATCGCTATTTTGAGGTTTAACATTTGCTTACGACTAGGTTGAAGCTAGTCTTCTTGGCAGTGCTAATTTTAAATTTTGCAGTATTTGAATAATTAAATTTTTTACAAAAATGTCATTAATTGCAAGTTCAACGGTAAAAATGTTTAATTGATGAGTTCTGTAATTAATACATTTTATGAGAGATAAACGGAAAAATGTGAGATATGAATATTGTATATTTGAAATCAGTTTTTAATCAAATAACGTGTCAATTTCAGATTGGTCCTGGTTGTTTTTAGCAGCCCTATGCATCGCCAGTGTATGTGTATGTGGTAGTTGTTCTCTTAGCATCCGGAGGGGTATCGTAGTTCAAAGAAATCCAACAGATGGCGCTCCGAACAAGTAATCCTGATTTTGCATTGTTATGTAAAGCAAAACTACTAAAATTTATTTAAAACTTAATACTTTTTATGAATATAAAAGAAGAACATAATTTTCAGTAACAATAAGAGCAGCTGTAATTAGTAATACAAAAATTCATGAAAACATGCCATTTAATATTAGGAAAATTGAATATAAAGATGAGTTTTTTAAAAACATTTTGAATATTGTATTCATGTTTTTCTACTGTTTATTTTGCTAATGTAATTAATTAATTTTATAAACAGTTGTAATTGTTCCAAATTTCAAACATATATTTATATTATTTAATTAATAATAGTAACAA